>QRFJ01004849.1:0-128044 GCA_006176705.1 Cocos nucifera
AAAAGAGAGAGATATAATCCGGGACTGCTCGCCAAATGTTGGCTCACTCAGGAGATGTTGCGTGAAACAGAAGTCGCGCAGCCAAATATCAGTCACAAAACGACTTTTAAGGCTTAAGATGCGTGATGGGCCAGTCAGTCCAAGATCCACTGTTTTGACAATGATCATAGGACATGGAAGAGCCTTGAGGAAGCTCGTGTGAAGTTGGACTTGGACTTGCAGAATGATATTATTCTGCCATCCTTGACTGATGTGCATATGGGCAATTCCATCATGAATTACCCACATGCATAACTTCAAAATTCCTTGCCGAGTTGATGAATATGCTGGTTACCGCTTGAGCTTTCTTATGGAAAAGTTCTACAAGGCTCAGTTCTTGCTATGGAACGGACTCTTCAAAAGAAAGTCTTTTATCGGAAAGAAAAAGAAGTCTGTGACAAAAGCAAAAAGGTAAAAAGGATCAAAGAAGAAGAAAGGCAGAAACCGAAGAAGAAGCGTCGATTGGCAAACGGGAAAGTGTTTCCATTGCAACAGCGATGGCCATTGGAAGCGGAATCTGTCCTACTTACCTGGCCACCCTGAAGAACAAAAGGAAGGTCCTTCTGGAGGTATGCTCGTTATTGAGTCTAACCTTACGGTTTCTTCTGCTCCAGTTGGGTGCTTGACTCTGGTTCTAGTTTCATCTGTGCACTTCTATGTAGGGTCTTGAGGATAGCAGGAGGCTGAGGGATGGAGACATGATCCTACGCGCATCGGTAATTGGAGCAGAGTTGCTGCAGTAGTCGTGGGGAACATACCCTCTGCGATTACCATCTGGTTTAGAGCTTAGCTTTAAAAGACTGTTATTATGTGCCTGCAGCTAGCAGGAATTTGATTTCTGTTTCATGCTTAGCACAGAAGGTTATGTGATCACCTTCTTTAAGGACCATTGTAACATTCTTAGTGAAAGAAATAAAATTGCAAATGGTTTCCTTGTTAATGGTTTTTATCAGTTGCATATTGATTGTACCTGTTTTAACTATCGAGCAAAACGTGAATGCCACGACCTAGGGATAGTCCAAACGACAGATATCTTATTGGCACCTGAGATTAGGTCATATAGCAGAAGATAGGATTAACAAATTGGGAGAAAAAAATGGGCTATCGAGTCCATTGACTTTTTGAGTCATATCAAAACTTGTGAATCTGTCTTCAAGCAAAATGACTAAACTCCCCTTTTGTTGGACATGGGAGAGGGCCACAGATCTCCTTGCCCTAGTACATACTAATGTGTGCGGCCCATTCGATGTGCCGGTCTAGAGGCAATTTTGTCTACTTCATTACCTTTACTGATGATCTTGTCTAGGTATGGGTATGTGTATCTTATGAGACACAAGTCTGAAGCCTTTGAAAGTTCAAAGAATTCAGACATGAAGTAGAAAAATAAATTGGAAAACCCATTAAGGTTCTTCGATACGATCGAGGAGGTGAATTCCTTAGCCGGGAATTCCTAGACTATCTTAAGGAAAATGGCATAGTCTCTCAATGGACTCCCCAGGAACACCTCAACTTCAAATGGGGTTTCAGAACGAAGAAATCGGACCTCTATTGGATATGGTTCGATCCATGATGAGCTTCACAGACCTCCCAATTTTCTTTGGGAGCACATTCATTATTAACTTCAATCTATTTACTGAATAGGGTTCCTCTAAAAACCGTTCATACCACACCGTATGAGATATATGGCACGGTAAGAAACCAAGTCTGAGTCATCTCAGAATTTGGGGTTGTCCGGCTTATGTCAAAAGACAACAAGCAGACAAGTTAGAGTTTAGGTCCTTTAGAGCTTGATTCATAGGATATCCTAAAGAGTCATTAGGATACTATTTCTACATTCCAGAAGACCACAATGTGATTGTGAGTCAACATGCCATATTTCTTGAAAATAGTTTATTCAAGTTAGTGGCGTTGGAAAGCAGATTAAGCTTGATGAGAGAAAGTCTCACACAAGCAGAACGAGCTAAGGGACCAAGTGGAACCAAATCAGGTTGAGCCAATAAGAACACTACCTCCTCCACCTCGTAGATCGGAAAGAGTTTCCCGTCCCCCTGAAAGATACTTAGGTATTATTTCAGAGGATGTAGAGGAAATGTTCCTCATAGGTAATGATGCTCATGGAGATGATCCCAAAATCTACAACGAGGCGATATCAGATATCGACTCCGAGAAATGGTTGAGGCAATGAAGTCAGAGATCGACTCGATGCACTCAAACCAAGTCTGGACCTTGGTAGATCCACAGAGGTATAGTAACCTATTGGGTGTAATGGATCTTCAAGAGAAAGATTGGTGCAGATGGGAAATGTGGAGACATTCAAGGCTAGATTGGTGGCAAAAAGGTTATAGTCAACGTGAAGGCTTGACTATCAGGATACCTTTTCCCAGTAGCTATGCTAAAATCATCCGCACATTGCTTGCTGTTGCAGCTATTTCTCGATTATGAAATATGGCAAATGGACGTGAAAACGTGCATTCCTAAAGGATATCTTGAGGAAGATATCTATATGGAACAGCCGCTAGGTTTCACATCCAGTTGATACTGATCACAAGGTTTGCAAGCTGCAAGGTCCATATATGGACTTAAAGCAAGGCATCTCGGAGCTGGAACACATCGTTTCAATGATGTGATCAAAAAGTTTGGGTTTCATCAAAAATGAAGAGGAACCATGTGTTTTCAAAAGGGTCAGTGGGAAGCGCTGTTGTCTCCTCGTATTGTACGTGGATGACATCCTCCTTATTGGGAATGATATTCCCATGTTGACATCAGTCAAGATGTGGTTGTCCAAGGAATTCTCGTGAAAGACCTAGGTGAAGATCTTTATTCTAGGAATTAAGGTCTATAGAGATAGACCGAATAGGATGCTAGGACTTCTACAGAAGATGTACATTGAGGAAGTACTAAAGAGGTTTAGTATGGAAAACTCTAAGAGGGGATTAATACCGTCAGACATGGTATTCATCTTTCCAAGAAAGTTGGCCCCAGCACACCTGAGGAAATAGAACGCATGAGCAAGATCCCTTATGCTTCTCTAACATAGGGAGCCTCATGTATGCCATGCTATGTACACGACCTGATATAGCCCATGCTGTGAGTGTCACAAGCAGATATCAGTCAAATCCAGGTGAAGAACACTGGACTTCTGTGAAATGTATCCTTAAGTACTTGAGAAGAACTAAGGATATGATTGTTGGTCTTAGTAACGGAGAACTCCAAGTTCAAGGATACACAGACTCGGACTTCATGTCTTGATATAGATGATCGAAAGTCGACATCTGGAAGTCTGTTTGTGTGCAATAGTGGAAGTGTCAGCTTGAAAGAGTTCCAAGCAAAAACTGTGATAACAGATTCCACCATGGAAGCAGAATATATAGCTGCATCAGAGGCTGCAAAGGAAGCATTCTGGTATAAGAAGTTTGCTGCAGAAATTAGAGTAATGCCATCAGATGCCATTCCTCTTTACTGCGACACACAATGGCGCCATAGCCCTTGCTAAGGAGTCGAGTCTCCACAGAGTCCAAGCAATTGAGCGGCGATATCATCTCATCCGCGATTACCTTGAGAAAGGTTACGTTGAGGTCAAGAGAGTCAACTCCGCAGATAATGTGGCAGACCCACTTACAAAGCCGTTTAGGCCAGCAGAAGATCGAAGCCCACCTTGAGAAGATGAAGACTTAGACTTGTAGCCAATTGGCTTTAGGTAAGTGGGAGATTGTTAGATATATGTGCCCTAGAAGCCAGAATTGGCTGACACTTGTAATACACTTCTAGGGGCAAATTTATAATTTTGACTATAATTTATAAAATGGGTTATTTTCTATCAACACATTGTGTATTTAGTGTTTGTGATACATCCTTTTGAGTTAATGGTAATGATAATTCATATTTTAGAGTTGAAAATTTAAGACATGAATAATCATTATTAACTCATAAACAGCTCCTGACCATAGGATCATCACGAGGATGGGTGATTGATCGGAAGGTTGGTGTAACGATCGCTTTTCTTTAGTAGATGAGTCTTGAGTCTATGGTGTGGAGACACCCGGAAGCGAGAGTACAGGTTACTCGTTAGAGAACGGGCACTGAGCGTGACCACCTCGAGTAGTCATTAGGAAGTCTACCTTCTCGTCAATGACTGACTCGATGCTGCAGTAGTGTGTCTGGTTTCTTTGACCTGAGATGCATCAACAGTTCACCTTGAGGGTGTTATAGTTTGACTACACCATTAACTCGATTCTCCTAGCCATATGGAACTGAGGTGTATGTTGGCTATAGCATGTTTCATTGTAGGAACTGGATTGCATCAACGATGGAATCTATCTACCTCGGTGGTAGAGGGAGTAGCCCTTGATGATCGTGGAGAATCAAGTCCAGAAATCCATGGCCATGGTAGACGTGAAATAATAGAAATGAGTTTTCTATTTAGATTTTCACATTGGACTCGAATCGAATGATTTACATCATATGACAGAGACTAGGGGTTTGACGAGTTCACCTAAACCCTAATCTGATCGGGGCTCAAGTAGAGGAACTGAATCACACAGGTAGCTGCACCAAGAGGTTCACATTCAGCTCTGATGGGTTTCGCCACCATAATACTGCTAGGTTGTCACTGGTGGATTTTGGGAGCAATTAGAATGATTTAGCATGATCGATCATCTCAGCTGTTCCGAATCAGAAGAGTTCTGATCCATCGAAAGGAGTTTCGATGATGTCTATGATAGAGATCATGACATATCCCATTACCATACAGAACTGAACCTAACTGGGTCACACAAACAAGGGTTTGAATCTGGTGATCATCAATTGAACTGATTTAGTTCAATTGATCTGAATGAGATTCAATTAGGATCAAGGAAATCGTGCTAGCACTCGATTGAACCTAACGTTCTTCTTTTACTATCACAAATAAGTTGTCCTGTCTGAGCCAAAGAAGTTTGTGCTCAATCAGAGGCTTCATATGGTCTGACTGGGAGGTTGTCCAAGTCAGAATAGGTTGTCTTATTTGTAAGACATTACTGCCATTTTTGGTCACCTGCCATTTCTTGTTCTTTGACTTTGTCAAAAGTCTACCTTTGACTGGTCAAACGTTGACCATTCACTCTTTGACTTTTGAACCACATGTCATGCACCTGTTGGAGAGCTGGTGGGGGCCTGTCCCCCTGCTAGAACCTGGCAAGGAGAAGGGCGCACGCCAAGGGTGGCGTGAGCCCAAGAAGAGAGGCACCTAGGAGTCCTTGTTGGACAAGGACTCCCCTCCCTTTTGGATTCCAATCAGAGTTCTACTAAGAATCCAGTTTGACTGGTCTTAGGCGCCCTCTAAGGAGGAATCAGGGGTCTCTATTCCAACCAATCAGATTTAGATCTGATTTCACAAAGGGTTGTGATTGGTTGAGAGGAAGAGGAGTTGGATCACAAGAGGTCTATAAATAAGACCCTGCGCCAACCCTAATTCCAATGCTATTAGACACGCCCCAAGGCTGCCTCTCCCTTCCTTCTCCATGCCATAGTCTCTTCTCCCCTTGCTCTCCACGTCCAAAAGGTGTTTTGGACTTTGGTTGGTGCGATTCAGATCAAAGAAAGGCGATCAAAAGCAAGAAGGCTGCGCTGCTACAAAAGGACGACTGCAGATCTTCAAAAGAGTTTTGAAGATCCTCCAGATCAGATCCAGATCTGATTTTTGGAGGTGTGATAGAGAAGAAGAGGATCTCCAGATCCAACCCGAGTGGATACCGGTAGAGGCCAGGCGCTTGCGTGGCTAAGATCCAGAACCTTCCGCTGCAATCAGGATCATCTACAGGGTAATAGGATTACCCAAATCAGGTAAATTAAATTTGATTTAATTTATCTTATTTTATTTTATTTATTAAAATAATAATAATTAGATCTGAAACTTATCAAGATCTGATTGAGATCAAGAGAAAATTTTTGAAATATATCTCTTGATCTAATCAGATCTGGACGAACCTGGACCGGGAAATTAAGATTTCCCTTCACCAACATCTCGATATCCTTTGACATCCTCATAGGCGTCGATGTCCCAGTCCTAGAGCAATGCACACATGGGGGAGGTCGTGAAGAGGCTTTTAAGCTAACAACCTCAAAGCCTCCTAGATGCCATTTGCAATATGGTCGTGGAACTTCTTCAAGATTTGCAGTTACATGACCAACTATGCTCATCATCCCAACCATCACATTAGATAATTATATTATTAAATTATTTTAATTATTTATTTTTAAAATCTTCGTATATTCAGATTTGAGTTTGGAAAAGAGATCTAAGGGCTAAAAATTCAATCTAACCATTCAATCGATGGATTGAAGGTGTCTATAGATCCGTATCATCAAATAAATTATATAGAAATAATCTATTCGAGAATCAAAAAAGTATATCGAAAGATACGCCTCCATATCAAAAGATACATCTTCATATAGAAATTTACTAATATTATTTTATTTTTTTATTATAGGATGCTGGGACATCCAGCTCTCATCCACTAATTGCTGGAGAGGAGCAGAAGGCGAAAGTGAATGATGATGAAAATCGAACCTAATTTTTTTATGTATTATATTTTTTTATATTACTTTAATATATATATATATTATTGTTAATATAATATAATTAGTTTTTAATCTCTAATTATTATATTATCTTTGAATTTTAATTATAACAAGTATTACAAACCATAATTTATTATAATTAATTAAAATCAATTTTAAAAAATATTATTATTAATTTTTAAATAATAAAATTAACTATTACTACCGGTACCTATTAGCAATGGCATTAGACACCAAGATACCATTGCTAATATTTTTTAAAATAATTTTTAAATTTAATTAAGAATTAAATAAAATTAGAGATGGTATTAGTGATGGAGTAATTGGTCGCTAATAATTATTAGCGATGACATTAGCAATGAATCTATCATCACTAATATTTTTTAATTTTTTTAAAAATTTATTTTAAAAACTAATTAAAGATGGAATCATTCCATCTTTAAAGTCGTTGCTAATTTTCTTATTAGCGATGGCAATTTATGTCATCACTAATAGTGCCAATTAATGATAAAAATTTTTTAGATTGACTTTTACGATAGTATTAGCAATGGCATCCCTATTAGCGATGGCTGAAGAACTATTAGCAAGGGTATTCTATAGTCGCTAATAGTTTGGATTTTTATAGTATAACCATACCTTTTTAGTAGAGACCAAAGCCTACTGATTGGACTTTTGGGGCAAAATTAATTACTAAAAATTATTTAGAGAAGCAATTGGTTAAGAATCTTCCCATAGATACATATGGGTTGGCTGACCAAAGTCGAGCTTGTGTGCAGTTTGTGTGAATTCTAGTGTCCGCTAGTAAATTAAGGTAATTCTTTGAATTAGAGGTAGAGGCTACCAATTCGTATAAAATAGTGAAAGAACCTTTAGACTAAAGTTCAAGTCTTTATGCTTATTAATTCATATAGTAATTAGATTTTTGGTTTTTCTTTTGCACAGTTATGACCACTATCCTGTCACTTCGATCACTATTAGATTATAATAAATTAATGGGATTAAATTTTGATAGCTAGTATTGAAAGCTAAAAATTATTCAGGAGGATGAGTGGATTTTGTATATTCTGATAGATCTAGCACCTAAGGAGCCAACTCAGAATGCATGTGACATGGTCCGAGATACTTACCAGAAGTGGTTCAATGATCATATCATGATGCGTTGTATCATGCTAGTGGCTATGAGCGATGAGTTCAGTTATAGGTTTGAGAATGCTCAGTTAGAGGACATGCTTCAAATGTTGAATAAATCCTTTGACACTTCCGATGATGTTGAAAGGCATAAGACTAGTTGTGCTATCTTCAACGCCTAGATGAGGGATGGGGCGTCAGTCATTGATCATGTATTATACATGATTAAGTTGATTGAGTGCTTGTGCAAGCTTGGCTTTTCCTTGAATGAGCAGCTTGGGAAAGATGCCATTTTGAACTCTTTGTCCAAGTCATACCTTCCATTCCTTACTCATTATCGAATGATAAAGCCTGTAGTCAACTACCATAGTTTACTGGGATTGCTACAAAATTTTGAGAAGGATCACTAGATCTACAAGAAGTCCGTGAATGTAATAGGAGGGTCTTCTTCTAGTCATCAATCCTTTAAAAAAGGGAAGAAGAACAAGAAGAAGAAAAATAAGAAGGTGCAATAGCATGCTAAGATATTTATGCAGGATCAGACTAAGAAATTCAAGTCTGATTAGTGCAAGGCAGAATGCATCTACTGCAAGAAGCAGAGGCACTACAAGGAGAACTATCCTCACATTACCTCTCTAGACCTGAATAGGCGAAGAAGAAGCAATCAATTGCTATGAAAGGTAATTATATGATAACTCATTGTAACTTCTCCATATGTGATACTACTACCTGAGTATTAGATATTGGAAGCCCTTATCATATTTGCAATTTGTTGCAGGGTTTATCGGTCAGTAGGAGATTTGAAGAGATGAAAGATTTTTGAATATTAGAGATGGAAGACTAGTTCCAGTTCTAGTTTTAGGGATTGTTAAGCTTATATTCAATTCTCATGTAGTTGTTCTTAGTGAATGCCACTTTTGTTTAAATTTTTTATTGAATATTATTTTCATAAGCCTTTTGGCCAAAGATAGTTATGAAATATTAATAAAGAAAAATTTTTGTAATGTCATTTTGAATGATGTGATTGTAATTGATGGGCAATTGAATAATAAAATCTATATTTTATCATAACTTGTTAATATGGTCTACTCATCCGATAAATATTCTAGGATAGATAGTGTATCTAATACCTATCTTTGACACTATAGGCTAGGTCATATCAATAAGAATAAGATGAATAGATTGACTTAAGAGAAAATCCTTGAAGTCAACAATTTTGAATCATTGTCCATCTGTGAGTCTTGTCTTCTTGAAAGATGACCAAATCTTCTATTACTGGAAAAGGTAAGTGAGCCAGTGAGTTTCTAGGTTTAGTACATACTAATATATGTGGACCTATGAGCACTAGTGCCAGAGGTGGATATTACTACTTTATTATATTTATAAATGATCTATCCAGGTGTGGGTATGTCTATTTGATGAAACATAAGTCTAAATTATTTGAAATGTTCAAATAGTTTCATAATGAAGTAGAGAAATAAATTGGAAAGAGTATTAAAACTCTTCAGTCTGATTGAGAGGTTGAGTACCTTTTCAGTGAGTTTCTGATATATCTTAGGAAGAATGAGATTCTCTCTCAATAAACTTCTCCTGAATCACCATAGCATAATGGTATATTGAAAAGGAAGAATTGAACCCTGTTGGACATGGTTCGTTCTATGATGGGCTTTGCCAGTCTGCTAATCTCCTTTTAGGGATATGCAGTTGAATCGGCTTGTATGTTTTAAATAGGATTCCGAGTAAATCTATGGCTAATATGCCATATGAGATATAAATAGGCCGCAAGCTAGAACTCTCACATCTTAGGGTTTAGGGATGTTTGGCTTATGTCAAATATTTAATGATGGATAAGCCTAATGTACTTGCATCCTTGAGATGATCCGATAGAGTACCGCATCAACCGAATAGATATTATAGTTTTTTGATCTGAGATGGTGATCCTATCGAGCTTGATAATAATGATAATGATTTGATCATCTACATAGATGCAATGCAGAGATCCAACTCTGATAAGTGGTTTGAGGCTAATTAGTTGATCAACCTGAAGGGGTAAAACTCATAGGATGTAAATGGGTCTTTAAAAGAAAAATAGATATAGAAGGAAAGATGGAGACCTATAAAGCCTGTCTGATTGCCAAGGATTATTGTCAGTATTATGGTATAGACTATGACAAGATATTTTTTTCTATGGCAATACTCAAGTTCATTTAGTTATACTTGCAATAGCTGCCCATCTAGACCATAAAAATTGGTAGATGGATGTGAAAATAACTTTTCTAAATGAAGAACTAAAAGAAGAGGTGTATGTGATACAACCTAAAGGGTTCACTATTAAAAATTATATCCTAAAGCCAATCATTTAGATTGTAGATGGTTGAGCTGAATGTAAAATATACTTAAATTATTAATAAATAAAATTATTATTCTAGTCTTTTCATCATGTTTGTGCATCTTTCTATAATGAACTCTTCTGTGATGAAGTCCTTAAGACTATTTAGACTCGACAAAGAAGGATTTGTCATTTAGTTCTTAAATTTATTTGTGATCAAATGATATGTTGTTACCAAAGATGACAACGTTTATCGAGTGCAGGTCATTGCATGCCGTATGGGTTGGTTATCCTCTTAATCAAGAAGTATGGAGATACTGGTATGGCATGCAAGTAAAGTGGAGGGATACATTTTACTGAACATGATCCAACAGCGGAGCTCTCTACTATCAAGAGTTGCTTGTGAAAGATATGGGTATAAGTATCTTTTAGACCTGAGACCACCACGATGACTTGCAAGTAACTCACTGTATTTTGGTACTGGACTACCTAAATTTTTAATTCAATGATGGAGGGTTATTGGATATAGTCAAGTACTTATTTAGTCAGTGCATGAGTCAAGATGGAATTGACCCCTCCAAGTGTTGGAGCAAGTGCATCATTGTATTTTAATTTAGCAAAACCTGAGTCGGGATAGTCCATATGATGGATATTAAAATTTAAAATATAATATGGATGATTTTAGGGTTGATAGCTAAATTCTAGATCATCTTTTGATTATTGAGGTCAAGGGGATGAATTATACGATATAGTGAAGTATTTGTTTAGTCGGTGCATGAGTCAAGTACTTATTTAGTCGGTGCATGAGTCAAGATGGAATTGACCCCTCCAAGTGTTGGAGCAAGAGCATCACTGTATTTTAATTTAGCAAAACCTGAGCCGGGATAGTCCATATGATGGATATTAAAATTTAAAATATAATATGGATGATTTTAGGGTTGATAGCTAAATTCTAGATCATCTTTTGATTATTGAGGTCAAGGGGATGAATTATACGATAACCATATGCCATAGGTTCTTCAATATTGCGTTGTGACTATTTGACCTATTTGGACGTCGGGTTTCATTGTTAGATGGTCACATCAATTAGTACAAAAATTAGTTCCTATATTATCAGCTTAGGATTCGAACCTATGGGATCACACATAATAGGATTTTCTATTTGATCTGATGGTTAATTAAGAATCCTAATGATTTAGATCTCTGGGGTCAAGAGTTCCACTAGACTAGGACTCTATGATCAGGAGTCCCATTGGACTGGGACTCTATCTTCATGGATCTCACTAGATTGGAACTTTGATATTATTGAAGGATTAATTAGTAATTAGATTATTGATTAGTTCAATTTGATTGAGTGATGAGGATTTGATCAAATCTGATTGAATTAGATTTGATTGGGTTTGACCCGATTAGGTTATGAGGTGATCCAATCGTTAAGAGAGATTGGATCCTGATTTGATCAGTGGTTGGACTTAGTTAATTTTTAATTTGATTAGAATTTAATTAGATTGGATTAAGCCTAATTTGATTGGATTTATTCTACTCTAATTGGATCTGGATAAATAGATTTGGACAAGTCCTAATTTGGACAAAGTTCAAATTTGAAATTCAATCTCCTTGCGCCACCTTTTGTCCCACGCCTTTTTTCTTCATGCATTTTTTGGTTTTGCATGAGAATTTCCCATGCCTAGAAGAGATTGCGTGCCCCTCTTCCTTCTGCCATTGACCTGGTCCAAGGGTTGGGTCGATTCAAAATAATTTGAATTTTGAATTCAACTTAAGTTGTTGAGGTTGAAACTAATCTTATCTTATCCATTCCCAATACCATCTTTTGGATTTTTGTCACCCAATTTTGGAGTGTTCTGAGCATGTGCGTGTAGAAGGAGAGTCTTTCTACGTGTCATACACTTAGAAAGGATGATGAAAGTGGATAAGAGCCACACTTGAATTTTAAATTCAAGTGGTTGGTCATAACCTCCTAACCTCTCTCAACCTTATCCCCTCTCCACACCCTCCTCACTTTGTTGCACTTCTTTGTGAAATTTTTCTAGAGTGGGTGTGTAGAAGGAGAGTCCTTCTGCTTGTTGCCCACTTGGATGAGGTGTTGGAAGTGGATAAGATGCGACTTGAATTTAAATTCAAGTGGAAGGTTAAAATGAGTTCAAGCTTCCTATCTTATCCTATCTTACATGCAATTCACATCAAAGTGTTGCCTATTAAAATCAAATTTTTTTGTGCATGTGCAAGTTTGGGAGAGGCTTCGTAAGGGAGCATTTTTTGAGAGAGAAACCTGAGGGGGTGCAAGTTTCTAGGCATGAGAAATTCTAGGAAAAGAGAGTCTGTGCCACTTATTTCTCATCCCATGCAAGTTTAAAATAGATTTTAGATTGTGCATGTCTGCAAATGAGAAAGGGGTTTCTCAATTAAATAGTGTGGAATGAGCTTCTCTTAGGCATAAGGTTTTTTGTTGGTCACAAAAATCTTTAGAGTGGAGATTCTAGGATTTTCGGGCGTGAGTAACCCTAGGATTTCGACCCAGCATTCGGGTGGAGAGATTGAGTGCTGTGAGTGCATGATTGCCACCAAATCTTTCATACTACCTCGTCATCCTCCATAGTTTGTATTCTAACTTTCTGGAGATCCAAAGATCGAGAGAAGATCATTGATCATGATCGACGAATATCGACCATCGAAGGCTAGCACTTCGGTGAGGAGCAAGGCAAGGAGCTAGCACTTCGGTGGAGCTGGTCGGGAATAGGAGCTTCATATGAACTGACCATAAAGGCCGGATGATCATGTGGCTATATCACGATGTAAGGGACTTCTTCCAATGATTTTAGATTCTAAAGTTTGACTTTTCGTGCTCAAGTATCGTGTTCTGAATATGAGTAGATTAGCAGATATGATTTACTAATCTTATGCATTCAATTTTTCTATTACATATAAGCATGTCTAGATCCTAGTGTAGGATTTTTGATGTGATCATTGCATGCATAAAATTAATGTTAGATTAATTTTAGCTTTCTCTGTACATAAATTTTGAAAAAATTTCAAAAAGCATGCCTAGAATCCTACACCATTACCATCAGTGGTATTAGAGCCCCAGGTTGCATGACATGCTTTATATGTTAATTAGAATATGAATGCATGCATATATGATATGTTTTAGATCTAGGTAACTTAGTAATCGAGAATGAATGAGTCACCAAGCCATCTGGTTATAAGGGATAAGTATTGTTTAAAGATCATGTCCTCCCATTCGATGGGGATCTCTTATGGCAATAGGGGTACCACTATGAACTCATTCATTAAGATGAATAGTAAAAGAATTTTTTTTATTGAAATTATTTCAATATGAAAGTTAAACATGAATGTATTTAGATTAGATCTAAAATATTGATTCATGGTTTAATTTTTATTATGCTTGATTTTCTATTATGAAACTAGCAATAGGTTGCTATTTATGAAATGAGCTGATCCATTTCTGAAATGAGTAGACCCATTTCTGAAATGAGTCGGTCCATTTAGTAAATAAAAAATAAAAAAAATCTTTCAAAATTTAAAAATTATTTTTGAAATACCGAACCCCATCCCATTAGTCCAAAAACTTAATTAAAAGAATTAAGTATTGTCTAGTAGGATCTAGAATTGTGAATTAAAGATCCTAAGATAAATGTATAAAACTATGGATTAAAGGGTTAGATAAATTAGGTCCATTGATTAGGTTAGACCTAAGGTTAGTCAAAGAATGGACTTAACTAGAGTAATTATTCAAAATCTAACCAAATATTGAATTAGATTAGATCAAGGATACTCTATATTCAACTTCAATAGTTGTAGTTGGATAAGTCCATATCTTTAACGAGGACTAAGATGGACTTGATTCATGGCTAAGCAGTCGAGTCCAAAATTACTAGGTTGATCAGACTGAATCTAATTAATCAGTTGATGTCTAAGATAAATTTGGTAGTCTAGATCAGTGACTTTTAATTGGAAGCTACTCACACTGATTCTATCTTTGATGAGTTAGGGACATATTCCTTCCACTGATCTCACTTACCTGACCGACATGATCGATTGAATTTGATTAGATCACTTGGTGATTCAAGCTGATCCATGTCAATTAGAAATCAGTTTGACTGATTTCAATCAGTAAGACTGAATTAGGTGCCCATGTATCGAAATTAATCCTAGTCCTCATCTATTGACTTGATGAAGTTAGTGGGAGGATTTTACTTGATGAAGCTAGTGTGAGAAAATTGGTCCATGTCCCTGCTATCCTTAAATCATAAGTAACCTAAATTCTCTAAATTATTAGATTCTTAAAATTGATAAAGTTATGGGGATAACTGAGTCATAGCCTTCCATTAAGGTGGATGGCAATGAGTCCAATTTTTTAGGTGGACATTGGAGGTGCTTTACATCTAGTGTTCATCTGGATGTTGGAATTACTATCCATTAAATGATGATTAGGTCGCACTCTCTGAATGGTGATCAGGTTAGTCCAATAATGTGAGAATAATTAAGAAATGATATTTATATTTTATCACAGTCTATTAGTATAATGTACACGTTAAATAAATGCTCGAAACTAGATAATATCATCGAGGCTTATCTTTGGCACTATTGGCTCGATCATATAAATAAGAATAGGATCAATAGGTTAGTCAAGAAAAGTATCCTTAACATCAATGATTGTGAATTGTTGGCTGTCTGTGAGTCCTGCCTTCTTGATAGGATGACCAAATCACCTTTTACTGGAAAGGATGAACAGACCATTGAACTTCTGGGTCTAGTACATACTGATGTATGTGGATTCATAAATATAAGTCCTAGAGATGGGTATTACTACTTCATTACATTTACTAACAACCTATCTAGGTATGGATATGTCTATCTTATGAAGAGTAAATTTGATTCATTTAAAATAATCAAATGATATCGCAATAAAGTAAAAAAATAACTTGGAAAGAGTATTAAAACTATTCAATTAGATCGAGGAGGTGAATATCTTTCCAATTAGTTTTTGACATATCTAGGAAGGAATGAGATTTTCTCTCAATGAACTCCTCCTAGAACATCACAGCATAATGATATGTTTGAAAGGTGAAATCGAACCCTGTTAGACATGGTTCGACTATGATGGGATTTGCGAGTCTGTCAATCTCTTGTTAGGGCTATATACTTAAGACTGCTTGTTATGTTTTGAACAATATTCCGAGCAAATCTGTTGCAAAGACTCGATATTGAAGGGAAATCCTGATTTTTCGGTCCAGGTTCGTCCAGATCTGATCAGATCAAGAGATATATTTCGAAAAATTTTCTCTTGATCCTAATTAGATCTTGATATGTTTCATATCTGATTCTTATTATTTTAATAAATAAAATAAAATAAGATAAATTAAATCAAATTTAATTTACCTGATTTGGGTAATCCTATTACCCTGTAGATGATCCTGATTGTAGCGGAAGGTTCTAGATCTAGCCACGCAAGCGCCTGGCCTCTACCGGTATCCACTCGGGTTGGATCTGGAGATCCTCTTCTTCTCTATCATGCCTCCAAAAATCAGATCTGATCAGATCTGGAGGATCTTCAAAACTCATTCTGAAGATCAGCAGTCATCCTTTGCAGCAGTGCAGCCTTCTTCTTTTGATCGCCTTTCTTTTGATCTGGAACGCACCAACCTAAGTCCAAAACTCTTTTGGACGTGGAGAGGAGAAGGAGGAGAAGTTTAGGCATGGAGGAAGAGGGGAGAGGCAGCCTTGGGGCGTGGGAAATCTCTATTCTAATTGCATTTTAATCTGAGTTGGGCGCAGGGTCTTATTTATAGACTAAGCGTGATCCAACTCCTCTTCCTCCCAACCAATCACAACCCTTTGTGAAATCAGATCTAAATCTGATTGGTGGGAATAGAGACCCCTGGATTCCTCCTTAGAGGGCGCCTAAGACCAGTCAAACTGGATTCTTAGTAGAACTCTGATTGGAATCCAAAAGGGAGGTGGAGTCCTTGTCCAACAAGGACTCCAAGGCGCCTCCAACTTGGGCACACACCTAGGGTGGCATGCGCCCTCCTCCTTGCCAGGTTCTGGCAGGAGGACAGGCCCCCACCAGCTCTCCAATAGGTGCGTGACACGTGGACAAAAGTCAAAGTATCTATGGTCAACATTTGACCAGTCAAAGGTCAACTTTTGACCAAAGTCAAAGGACCAAAATTGGCAGGTGACCAAAAATGGTAGGTCATGTCTTATAAAATAAGACAACCTTCTCTAACTTGGACAACCTCCAGTTAGACCATATGAAGGCCTCCGATTGAAGTTTATGCATGTGGTAATTCATGATGAATTGCCCAAATGCATCAGTAAAGGATTGCAGAATAATATCGTTCTGCAGATCCAAGTCCAACTTCACACCGAGCTTCTCAAGCTCTTCCATGTCCTTGATCATTGTCAGACAGTAATCTTGGACTGACTGCCCATCACGCATCTTAGCCTTAAAAAGTCATTTTGTGACTTGATATTTGGCTGCGCGACTCTGTTCACTAAACATCTCCTGCAGGTGAGCCAACATTTGGCGAGCAGTCCCGATATCCTCATGTTGGCGCTGGAGCTCATCAGACATCGAGCCCAACATGTAATATCTGGCCTTATTATCTTCGTCAATCCATTTTTCCAGAGACGCTCTCTATTCAACAGATGGACGGGCTGGTAATGTGGGAGGGTCCTGGTCCAAAACATGTGTTAACTTCTCTGAACCCAAAATAATTTTGTAGTTCCTGAGCCAATCTTTATAATTGGGTCCAGTCAGTCTATGTGTGTCTAGGATACGTGCCAGTGGGTTGGACGCAGACATTTTTCTATAGAGAGTCAAAGATTCTAGTTAGATACTGTAATTTTGACTTGACCAATTTATTTAGGGAATTTTATTTTTAAACAAATTAGCTCCCACTATTTTCTCGGATCCCTACACTCCCTCTGTAGAGATGCGAAAATCTCCACGATTGATGATTTCTAGTGGGTGGTGCGGTCTCACCAACTGACTCATCACCTCACCTAACAGTTATTGGTGATGGGTTAGCCAATGAGTGAACAACTCTTGTTCAATGATTCTCTAATCATGGTGCACCCAAACTTGGTCTCTAATTCATGAATCTCACCGTATCCGGAATATTGATCCACTCCTTAGTTAAGTCAGACCCACCATTTGCATAGACTGGGTTCCTAATTGAGTCTCTCACCGTATCCGGAAATATTGAGCCCAACTCATCCTCCAGCCCATAGCATCCAATGCCTAATAGACATGGTTGCATCTTTTCCGGTGCAACTGAGCCACTGTATCCAGCCGAGAACAATCAACCCCGGGAAGGGCCCGCACATCTACAATGGTGGAAGACCTCAGACTTAATCTTTTCTTAGGGAGAATTGATTCAGGTCTCATTAAACTAGACTTGGCTTAGTCATAACAATTATGACTAACCTAGTGGCATGGGTTAGCTCGGATTATTGACCACCTCAGATCAGAACTGTGTCAACAGATATGGCCAGGTAAGTGAGACCGGTGGAAGGAATATGCCATTAACTCGTACAAGAATGCATTCAGGTCGAGTAGCTTCCAATTAAAAACCAGTCGATCGTCTGTGCCAAACTTACCTTAGACACCAAATTGTTGAGTCAGAACCAATTGGGTTAGCCTACAATCCAGACTCTAACCTCTGAGCCTAATTAGGTCTTGCTTGATCGTGACTCGATCTTGACCCAGACTTAATCCTATTAGGCTGGTCAATTTAAGCATTGTTGATCCCATCTAACCAACTCTTGATTCGGTTTGATCAACCGCTTAGACCTAATTGAGCTACCCAAGCCCGAACCCAGTATTATGAATATGTCTTAGATCTGAAAATTCTCAATTTTAGACCTAATTAATATTCCATAATCTTAATTCTTAATTAAGTAGGGTTCATAAACAAAATATGCACAATAAATCCTAGGGTTTCAGGATCTAGGGTTTTGCAGAAAGTAAGTTTTGGGTTTCTGATTAAGGACGAACACGCAGCACCCCTACACATCATAAGAACACCCCATCGAATGGGAAGAGAGGGCCTTTAAACCCTTCTTCGTTCTTATGACCGGACGGCCAAGAGGAACGCCTTAATCAGGAACATGTAAATACTACAAAACAGTTTTAGATCTATATCATATATCTCATATACAAATTAGATCTAATCATGGCATATTTTGCATACATCTCATGTATCAAATCATGCATATTTTTAGATCTAAATTATCTCATAATAATCTAAAAAATTAGATTTAAATTGATCTAATCAAAATAAATTCTAATCTAGACAATTATGTAGAACTATTCTACAACTAGTCTAGACATGCATCAATCATATCTCATATGATATTTAAAAATTAAATAATTTTTATTTACTATTTTTTAGATGTTATTATAACCATTATAATATCAAAAAATAGTAAATAAATAGATCTAAAATATGATTTAATCAGAATTAAATCAAAAACATGCAAGACTATTCTATAGAACTATTCTATTCTTAGAACTAGTCATGCATATCTTTCTAATCTTAGATCCAAATCATTTAATTTTAATTTTTTCTGATTTCAGATCTGATCACATCTCATGTGACATCTAAAATCACTTATTTTCTAATTAAAATAAATTTAAAATCAGATCTAAACACTTTTAGAACCTTGGCTCTGATACCAGTTGAAGGGAAAATCCTGATTTCCCGGATCCAGGTTCGTTCAGATCTGATCAGATCAAGAGATATATTTCAAAAATTTTTTCTCTTGATCTAATCAGATCTTGATATATTTTAGATCTGAATTCTTATTATTTTAATAAATAAAATAAAATAAGATAAATTAAATCAAATTTAATTTACCTTGATTTGGGTAATCCTATTACCCTGTTGATGATCCTGATAAGCAGCGGAAGGTTCTGGATCTAGCCACGCAAGTGCCTGGCCTCTATCCGGTATCCACTCAGGTTGGATCTGGAGATCCTCTTCTTCTCTATCATGCCTCCAAAAATTAGATCTGGATCTGATCTGGAGGATCTTCAAAACTCCTTTTGAAGATCAGCAGTCGTCCTTTGCAGCAGCGCAGCCTTCTAGCTTTCTGATCGCCTTTCTTTGATCTGGAATTGCACCAACCAAGAATCCAAAACTCTTTTGGACATGGAGAGGAGAGGGAGAAGATGACTTGGCATGGAGGAAGGAGGGGAGAGGCAGCCTTGGGGCATGGGAAATTCATTTCTAATTGCATTTTAATCTGAGTTGGGCGCAGGGTCTTATTTATAGACTAAGCTGTGATCCAACTCCTCTTCTTCCCAACCAATCACAACCCTTTGTGAAATCAGATCTAAATCTGATTGGTGGGAATAGAGTCCCCTGGATTCCTCCTTAGAGGGCCCTAAGACCAGTCAAAGTTGGTTCTTAGGAGAACTCTAATTGGAATCCAAAAAGGAGATGGAGTCCTTGTCCAACAAGGACTCCTAGGCGCCTCCAACTTGGGCACACGCCTAAGGGTGGCGTGCGCCCTCCTCCTTGCCAGGTTCTGGCAGGGGGACAGGCCCCCACCAGCTCTCCAATAGGTGCATGACATGTGGACAAAAGTCAAAGTGTCAATGGTCAACATTTGACCAGTCAAAGGTCAGACTTTTGACCAAAGTCAAAGGACAAGAAATGGCAGGTGACCAAAAATGGCAGGTAATGTCTTACAAAATAAGACAACCTTTTCTGACTTGGACAACCTCCAGTCAGACCATATGAAGGCCTCTGATTGAGCACAAACTCCTTTGGCTCAGTCAGGACAACTTATTTATGATAGTAAAAGAAGAACGTTAGGTTCAATCGAGTGCTAGCACGATTTTCCTTGAACCTAATTGAATCTCATTCAGATCAATTGAACTAGATCAGTTCAATTGATGATCACCAGATTCAAACCCTTGTTTGTGTGACCCAGTTAGGTTCAGTTCTGTATGGTAATGGGATATGTCATGATCTCTATCATCGACATCATCGAAACTCCTTTCGATGGATCAGAACTCTTCTGATTCGAACAGCTAGAATGATCGATCATCTAAATCATTCTAATTGCTCCCAAAATCCACCAGTGACACCTAGCAGTATATGGTGGCAACCCATCAGAGCTGAATGCGAACCTCTTGGTGCAGCTACCTGTGTGATTAAGTTCTTCTATCTTGAGCCCCGATCAGATTAGGGTTAAGGTGAACTCGTCAAACCCTAGTCTCTGTCATATGATGTAATCATTCGATTCGAAGTCCAATGTGAAAATCCTAAATAGAAACTCTTTCTATTATTTCACTCTACCATGGCCATGGGCTTCTGGACTTGATTCTCATGATCATCATAGGGCTGCTCCTCTACCACCGAGGTAGATAGATTCCATCTTGATGCAATCCAGTTCCTACAATGAACATGCTATAGCCAACATACACCTCAGGGTTCCATATGGCTAGGAGACCGAGTAATGGTGTAGTCAAACTATAACACCCTCAAGGTGAACTGCCGATGCATCCTCAGGTCAAAGAACCAGACACACTACTGCAGCATCGAGTCAGTCATTGACGAGAAGGTAGACTTCCCTAATGACTACTCGAGGTGGTCACGCTCAGTGCCCTCGTTCTCTAACGAGTACCTGTACTCTCGCTCCGGTGTCTCCACACCGTAGACTCAAGACTCATCTACTAAAGAGAAGCGATTGTACACCAACCTTCCGGATCAATCACCATCCTCGTGATGATCCTATGGTCGGAGCATTTTATGAGTTAATAATGATTATTCATGTCTTAAATTTTCAACTCTTGAAAATATGAATTATCATTACCATTAACTCAAAGGATGTATCACAGACACTAAATACACATATGTGATAGAAAATAACCCATTTTATTGATTATTAGTCAAAATTATAATTTTGCCCCTAGAAGTGTATTACAAGTGTCAGCCAATTCTGGCTTCTAGGGCACATATATCTAACAATCTCCCACTTGTCCTAAAGCCAATTGGCTACAAGTCTAAGTCCCATCTTCTCAAGGTGGGCTTCGATCTTCTTTGTCCCAACGGCTTTGTAAGTGGGTCTGCCACATTATCTGGAGTTGACTCTCTTGACCTCGACGTAACCTTTCTCAAGGTAATCGCGGATGAGATGATATCGCCGCTCAATGTGCTTGGACTTTCTGGTGAGACCTCGGCTCCTTAGCAAGGGCTATGGCGCCATTGTTGTCGCAGTATAGAGGAATGGCATCTGATGGCATTACTCCAATTTCTGCAGCAAACTTCTTGTACCAGAATGCTTCCTTCGCAGCCTCTGATGCAGCGATATATTCTGCTTCCATGGTGGAATCTGCTATCACAGTTTGCTTGGAACTCTTCCAGCTGACAGCACCACCATTGCACACAAACAGACTCCCAGATGTCGACTTTCGATCATCTATATCGGACATGAAATCCGAGTCTGTGTATCCTTGGACTTGGAGTTCTCCATTACCAAAGACCAACATCATATCCTTAGTTCTTCTCAAGTACTTAAGGATACATTTCACAGAAGTCCAGTGTTCTTCACCTGGATTTGACTGATATCTGCTTGTGACACTCACAGCATGGGCTATATCAGGTCGTGTACATAGCATGGCATACATGAGGCTCCCTATTGCAGAAGCATAAGGGATCTTGCTCATGCATTCTATTTCCTCAGGTGTGCTAGGGCACATCTTCTTGGAAAGATGAATACCATGTCTGAAGGGTATTAATCCCCTCTTAGAGTTTTCCATACTAAACCTCTTTAGTACTTTCTCTATGTACATCTTCTGTGAAAGTCCTAGCATCCTATTCGGTCTATCCCTATAGACCTTAATTCCTAGAATAAAGGATGCTTCACCTAGGTCTTTCATGGAGAATTCCTTGGACAACCACATCTTGACTGATGTCAACATGGGAATATCATTCCCAATAAGGAGGATGTCATCCACGTACAATACGAGGAAGACAACAGCGCTCCCACTGATCCTTTTGAAAACACATGGTTCCTCTTCATTTTTGATGAAACCAAACTTTTTGATCACATCATTGAAACGAGTGTTCCAGCTCCGAGATGCTTGCTTAAGTCCATATATGGACCTTTGCAGCTTGCAAACCTTGTGATCAGTATCACTGGATGTGAAACCTAGCGGCTGTTCCATATAGATATCTTCCTCAAGATATCCATTTAAGAATGCCGTTTTCACGTCCATTTGCCATATTTCATAATCGAAATAGGCTGCAACAGCAAGCAATGTGCGGATGGATTTTAGCATAGCTACTGGGGAAAAGGTATCCTGATAGTCAATGCCTTCGCACGTTGACTATAACCTTTTGCCACTAGTCTAGCCTTGAATGTCTCCACATTCCCATCTGCACCAATCTTTCTCTTGAAGATCCATTTACACCCAATAGGTACTATACCTTCTGGTGGATCTACCAAGGTCCAGACTTGGTTTGAGTGCATCGAGTCAATTTCTGACTTCATTGCCTCTAAGCCATTTCTCGGAGTCGATATCTGATATCGCCTCGTTGTAGGTTTTGGGATCATCACCATGAGCACCATTACCTATGAGGAACATTTTCCTCTACTCCTCTGAAATAATACCTAAGTATCTTTCAGGGGGACGGGAAAACTCTTTCCGATCTACGAGGTGGAGGAGGTAGTGTTCTTATTGGCTCAACCTGATTTGGTTCCAATTGGTCCTTAGCTCTTTCCACTTGTGAGACTTTCTCATCAAGCTTAATCTGCTTTCCAATGCCGCTATCTTGAATAAACTATTTTTCAAGAAAGATGGCATGTCGACTCACAATCACATTATGGTCTTCTGGAATGTAGAAATAGTATCCTAATGACTCTTTAGGATATCCTATGAATCGAAGCTCTGAAGGACCTAAACTCTAACTTGTCCGCTTGTTGTCTTTTGACATGAGCCGGACAACCCCAAATTCTGAGATGACTCAGACTTGGTTTCTTACCGTGCCATATCTCATACGGTGTGGTAGGAACGATTTTAGAGGGAACCCTATTCAGTAGAATAAATTGAAGTTAACAATGAGTGTCCCCAAAGAAAATCAGGGAGGTCTGTGAAGCTCATCATGGATCGAACCATATCCAATAGAGTCCGATTTCTCCGTTCTGAAACCCCGTTGAGTTGAGGTGTTCCTGGTGGAGTCCATTGAGAGACTATGCCATTTTTCTTGAGATAGTCTAGGAATTTCCTGGCTAAGGTATTCACCTCCTCGATCTGATCGAAGAACCTTAATGGGTTTTCCAGTTTGTTTTTCTACTTCATGTCTGAATTCTTTGAACTTTTCAAAAGCTTCAGACTTGTGTCTCATAAGATACACATACCCATACCTAGACAGATCATCGGTAAAGGTAATGAAGTAGACAAAATTGCCTCTAGCCGGCACATCAAATGGGCCGCACACATCAGTATGTACTAGGGCAAGGAGATCTGTGGCCCTTTCCCCATGTCCAACAAAAGGGAGTTTAGTCATTTTGCCTTGAAGACAAGATTCACAAGTTGGATATGACTCGGAAAGTCAATGGACTCAATAGCCCATTTTTCTCCAATTTGTTGATCCTATCTTCTGCTATATGACCTAATCTCAGGTGCCATAGATATCTATCATTTGGACTATCCCTAGGTCGTTTGGCATTCACGTTTTGCTCGATAGTTAAACAGGTACATCAATATGTAACTGATAAAGACCATTAATAAGGAAACCATTTGCAATTTTATTTCTTTCATAAAGAATGTTACAATGGTCCTTAAAGAAGGTGAATCACATAGCCTTCTTGTGCTAAGCATGAAACAGAAATCAAATTCCTGCTAGCTGCAGGCACATAATAACAGTCTTTTAAAACTAAGTCTAAACCAGATGGTAATCGAAGAGGGTATGTTCCCACGGCTACTGCAGCAACTCTTGCTCCATTACCGATGCGTAGGATCATGTCTCCATCCCTCAGCCTCCTGCTATCCTCAAGACCCTGCATAGAAGTGCACAGATGAGCACTAGAACCAGAGTCAAGCACCCAACTGGATGCAGAAGAAACCGTAAGGTTAGACTCAATAACGAGCATACCTCCAGAAGGACCTTCCTTCTTGTTCTTCAGGGTGGCCAGGTAAGTAGGGCAGTTCCGCTTCCAATGGCCGTCGCTGTTTGCAATGGAAACACTTTCCTTTGCCATCGGCCTTTTTCTTCGATTCTGCCTTCTTCTTCTTTGATCCTTCCACCTTTTGCTTTTTCACAGACTTCTTTTTCTTTCCATAAGACTTTCTTTTGGAAGAAGTCCGTTCCATAGCAAGAACTGAGCCTTTAGAACCTTTCATAGAAAGCTCAGCGGTAACCAGCATATTCATTAACTCGGCCAAGGAATTTTGAAGTTTATGCATGTGGTAATTCATGATGAATTGCCCATATGCATCAGTCAAGGATTGCAGAATAATATCATTCTGCAGATCCAAGTCCAACTTCACACCGAGCTTCTCAAGCTCTTCCATGTCCTTGATCATTGTCAGACAGTGATCTTGGACTGACTGCCCATCACGCATCTTAGCCTTAAAAAGTCATTTCGTGACTTGATATTTGGCTGCGCGACTCTGTTCACCAAACATCTCCTGCAGGTGAGCCAACATTTGGCGAGCAGTCCCGATATCTTCATGTTGGCGCTGGAGCTCATCAGACATCGAGCCCAACATGTAATATCTGGCCTTATTATCTTCGTCAATCCATTTTTCCAGAGACGCTCTCTGTTCAACAGGATGGACGAGGCTGGTAAGGTGGGAGGGTCCTGGTCCAAAACATGTGTTAACTTCTCTGAACCCAAAACAATTTTGTAGTTCCTGAGCCAATCTTTATAATTGGGTCCAGTCAGTCTATGTGTGTCCAGGATACGTGCCAATGGGTTGGACGCAGACATTTTCCTGTAGAGAGTCAAAGATTCTAGTTAGATACTATAATTTTGACTTGACCAATTTATTTAGAGATTTTATTTTTAAACAAATTAGCTCCCACTATTTTCTCGGATCCCTACACTCCCTCTGTAGAGATGCGAAAAATCTCCGCGATTGAATGATTTCTAGTGGGTGGTGCGGTCTCACCAACTGACTCATCACCTCACCTAACAGTTATTGGTGATGGGTTAGCCAATGAGTGAACAACTCTTGTTCAATGATTCTCTAATCATGGTGCACCCAAACTTGGTCTCTAATTCATGAATCTCACCGTATCCGGAATATTGATCCACTCCTTAGTTAAGTCAGACCCACCATTTGCATAGACTGGGTTCCTAATTGGGTCTCTCACCGTATCCGGAAATATTGAGCCCAACTCATCCTCCAGCCCATAGCATCCAATGCCTAATAGACATGGTTGCGTCTTCCCGGTGCAACTGAGCCACTGTATCCAGCCGAGAACAATCAACCCCGGGAAGGGCCCGCACATCTACAATGGTGGAAGACCTCAGACTTAATCTTTTCTTAGGGAGAATTGATTCAGGTCTCATTAAACTAGACTTGGCTTAGTCATAACAATTATGACTAACCTAGTGGCATGGGTTAGCTCGGATTATTGACCACCTCAGATCAGAACTGTGTCAACAGATATGGCCAGGTAAGTGAGATCGGTGGAAGGAATATGCCATTAACTCGTACAAGAACGCATTCAGGTCGAGTAGCTTCCAATTAAAAACCAGTCGATCGTATGTGCCAAACTTACCTTAGACACCAAATTATTGAGTCAGAACCAATTGGGTTAGCCTACAATCCAGACTCTAACCTCTGAGCCTAATTAGGTCTTGCTTGATCGTGACTCGATCTTGACCCAGACTTAATCCTATTAGGCTGGTCAATTTAAGCATTGTTGATCCCATCTAACCAACTCTTGATTCGGTTTGATCAACCGCTTAGACCTAATTGAGCTACCCAAGCCCGAACCCAGTATTATGAATATGTCTTAGATCTGAAATTCTCAATTTTAGACCTAATTAATATTTCATAAACTTAATTCTTAATTAAGTAGGGTTCATAAACAAAATATGCACAATAAATCCTAGGGTTTCAGGATCTAGGGTTTTGCAGAAAGTAAGTTTTGGATTTCTGATTAAGGACGAACACGCAGCACCCCTACACGTCATAAGAACACCCCATCGAATGGAAAGAGAGGGCCTTTAAACCCTTCTTCGTTCTTATGACCGGACGGCCAAGAGGAACGCCTTAATCAGGAACATGTAAATCTACAAAATAGTATAGATCTATATCATATATCTCATATACAAATTTAGATCTAATCAAGGCATATTTTGCATACATCTCATGTATCAAATCATGCATATTTTTCAGATCTAAATTATCTCATAATAATCTAAAAAATTAGATTTAAATTGATCTAATCAAAATAAATTCTAATCTAGACAATTATGTAGAACTATTCTACAACTAGTCTAGACATGCATCAATCATATCTCATATGATATTTAAAATTAAATAATTTTTATTTGCTATTTATCAGATGTTATTATAATACTTATAATATCAGAAAATAGTAAATAAGAAGATCTAAAATATGATTTAATCAGATTAAATCAAAACATGCAAAACTATTCTATAGAACTATTCTATTCTAGAACTAGTCATGCATATCTTCTTAATCTTAGATCCAAATCATTTAATTTTAATTTTTTTGATTTTAGATCTGATCACATCTCATGTGACATCTGAAAATCACTTTATTTTCTAATTAAAATAAAATTAAAATCAGATCTAAACAATTTAGAACCATGGCTCTGATACCAGTTGAAGGGAAATCCTGATTTTTCGGATCCAGGTTCGTCCAGATCTGATCAGATCAAGAGATATATTTCAAAAATTTTTTTCTTGATCCTAATTAGATCTTGATATATTTTAGATCTAATTCTTATTATTTTAATAAATAAAATAAAATAAGATAAATTAAATCAAATTTAATTTACCTGATTTGGGTAATCCTATTACCCTGTAGATGATCCTGATTGCAGTGGAAGGTTCTGGATCTAGCCACGCAAGCGCCTGGCCTCTACCGGTATCCACTCAGGTTGGATCTGGAGATCCTCTTCTTCTCTATCACGCCTCCAAAAATCAGATCTGGATCTGATCTGGAGGATCTTCAAAACTCCTTTTGAAGATCAGCAGTCGTCCTTTGCAGCAGTGCAGCCTTCTTCTTTTGATCGCCTTTCTTTTGATCTGGAACGCACCAACCTAAGTCCAAAACTCTTTTGGACATGGAGAGGAGAAGGAGGAGAAGTTTAGGCATGGAGGAAGAGGGGAGAGGCAGCCTTGGGGCGTGGGAAATCTCTATTCTAATTGCATTTTAATCTGAGTTGGGCGCAGGGTCTTATTTATAGACTAAGCGTGATCCAACTCCTCTTCCTCCCAACCAATCACAACCCTTTGTGAAATCAGATCTAAATCTGATTGGTGGAATAGAGACCCCTGGATTCCTCCTTAGAGGGCACCTAAGACCAGTCAAACTGGATTCTTAGTAGAACTCTGATTGGAATCCAAAAGGGAGGTGGAGTCCTTGTCCAACAAGGACTCCTAGGCGCCTCCAACTTGGGCACACGCCACCTAGGGTGGCGTGCGCCCTCCTCCTTGCCAGGTTCTGGTAGGGGGACAGGCCCCCACCAGCTCTCCAATAGGTGCATGACACGTGGACAAAAGTCAAAGTGTCTATGGTCAACATTTGACCAGTCAAAGGTCAACTTTTGACCAAAGTCAAAGGACCAAAAATGGCAGGTGACCAAAAATGGCAGGTAATGTCTTATAAAATAAGACAACCTTCTTCTAACTTGGACAACCTCCAGTCAGACCATATGAAGGCCTCTGATTGAGCACAAACTCCTTTGGCTCAGTCAGGACAACTTATTTATGATAGTAAAAGAAGAACGTTAGGTTCAATCGAGTGCTAGCACGATTTCCTTGAACCTAATTGAATCTCATTCAGATCAATTGAACTAGATCAGTTCAATTGATGATCACCAGATTCAAACCCTTGTTTGTGTGACCCAGTTAGGTTCAGTTCTGTATGGTAATGGGATATGTCATGATCTCTATCATAGACATCATCGAAACTCCTTTCGATGGATCAGAACTCTTCTGATTCGAACAGCTAGAATGATCGATCATCTAAATCATTCTAATTGCTCCCAAAATCCACCAGTGACACCTAGCAGTATATGGTGGCAACCCATCAGAGCTGAATGCGAACCTCTTGGTGCAGCTACCTGTGTGATTCAAGTTCTTCTATCTTGAGCCCCGATCAGATTAGGGTTAAGGTGAACTCGTCAAACCCTAGTCTCTGTCATATGATATAATCATTCGATTCGAGTCCAATGTGAAAACCTAAATAGAAACTCTTTCTATTATTTCACTCTGCCATGGCCATGGGCTTCAGGACTTGATTCTCATGATTATCATAGGGCTGCTCCTCTACCACCGAGGTAGATAGATTCCATCTTGATGCAATCCAGTTCCTACAATGAACATGCTATAGCCAACATACACCTCAGGGTTCCATATGGCTAGGAGACCGAGTAATGGTGTAGTCAAACTATAACACCCTCAAGGTGAACTGCCGATGCATCTCAGGTCAAAGAACCAGACACACTACTGCAGCATCGAGTCAGTCATTGACGAGAAGGTAGACTTCCTAATGACTACTCGAGGTGGTCACGCTCAGTGCCCTCGTTCTCTAACGAGTACCTGTACTTTCACTCCGGTGTCTCCACACCGTAGACTCAAGACTCATCTACTAAAGAGAAGCGATCGTACACCAACCTTCCGGATCAATCACCATCCTCGTGATGATCCTATGGTCGGGAGCTGTTTATGAGTTAATAATGATTATTCATGTCTTAAATTTTCAACTCTTGAAAATATGAATTATCATTACCATTAACTCAAAGGATGTATCACAGACACTAAATACACAGGTGTGATAGAAAATAACCCATTTTATTGATTATAGTCAAAATTACAATTTTGCCCCTAGAAGTGTATTACAAGTGTCAGCTAATTCTGGCTTCTAGGGCACATATATCTAACAGATATAAGATATGGACTGAGCATAGATCGACGCTCTCTCACCTTAGGATTTGCGGATGTCCAACTTATATAAAATATTTGCAGGTAGAAAAGCTTGGATCAAGGTTCGATAAATGCTTGTTTATAGGATATTCTAAGAAAACTAGGAGTTATTACTTCTACCTTGCTAAAGAGCAAAAGGTGTTCGTCAGCAATAAGGCAGTCTTTTTGAAAAGAAGTTCCTTAGCAAAGGAACAACTATCTCTAATATTGGGCTTAGTGAAGTTCGACAGGTAAAAGAACCAATATATTCTAGTGAACCTACAAAACTGGATTTGATAAGATCAAATCCAGAGCCCATTGTAGAGGCACCCTTGAAGAGATCCAGTAGAGTACCGCATTAACTAGACAGATACTATGATTTCTTAGTTCAGAATGGTGATCCTATCAAACTCGATGAGAACAATGAGGATCTGATCATTTACATGGATGCCATGCAGAGATCCGACTCTGATAAGTGCCTAGAAGCCATGAAGTCTGAAATGGAGTCCATGAAGGTTAACAGTGTACGGATACTAGTTGTTCCATGTGAAAGGATAAAATTCATTGGATGTAAGTAAATTTTTAAAAGAAAAAGGGGCATAGATGGAAAGGTGGAGATCTATAAAGTCCGTCTAGTTAACAAAGGATATCGTCAGCATTATGGTATTAACTATGATGAGAAATATTTTCAGTGGCAATGCTCAAGTCCATTTGAATTATGCTTGCAATAGTAGCATACCTGGACTATGAGATCTGGCAAATGGATGTGAAGACAACTTTCTTAAATGAAGAACTAGATGATGAGGTGTACATGATACAGTTTAAAGGATTCATATTCATAGATGAGTCCAAGGCGTACAAGTTTTAGAGATTCATTTATGGATTGAATCAGGCATCTCAGAGTTGGAACATGCATTTTGATAAGATAATCAGAACGTATGGCTTCATTAAGAACGGAGAAGAACCTTATATCTATAAATGGGCTAATGGTTCTTTAGTAGTATTTTTTGTATTATATGTGGATGATATTCTCTTAATTAGAAATGACATTCCTACATTGTAGAAAATAAAGATTTGGTTGTTGTCTCAATTCTCCATGAAGGACTTGCAAGAAGCTTCATACATTCTAGGGATGAAGATCTATAGAGATAGATCTAAAAGGTTGCTTGAGTTATCCCAGTCCGCGTACATCAATACCATTTTGAAGAGATTCAGCAAGATAAATTCTAAAAAAGGCTATCTTCCGATAGACCATGAGATTACTCTCTCGAAGAGGGATTATCCAACAACTCCTTAAGAGAAAGAGCATATAAGTAGAATACCATATACTTCAATAGTGGATTGTATTATGTATGCCATGACGTGTATGAGACTAGATGTGACATACTCACTAGGGATAGTGAGTGGGTACTAGTCTAATCTAGATGAGAATCACTGGAAGGTTATAAAGATAATCCTGCAGTATTTAAGAAATACTAAAGACTAGTGGCTCATCTATGGAGATGCTGATTTAAAACATATGGAATATACTGATTTCAATTTTCAATCAGATCATGATAACAGTAAAAGTGTATTAGATTATGTATTTATTCTGAACGGTAGAGCAGTTTGCTGGAAGAGTTTCTAGCAGCATACTATGGCCAATTTTATGTGAGAGGCAGAGTATGTCGTAGCATCCAATGCTGTGAAGGAAGCTGTGTGGCTGCAAAAGTTCATCGACGAGCTAGGAGTGGCACGAAAGTTCATCGACGAGCTAGGAGTGGCACCCTCCTTGAATGGTTCAGTTCTACTTTATTGTGATAGTACTGAAGTCATAGCTCAAATGAAGGAGCTAAAGGTACATAAACGCACCAAGCATATTCTGCATTGCTACTATCTTGTATGAGAGATCGTGGAACGAGGTGACGTCGAGCTTCAGAAGATCGATAGAAAGGAGAATGTGGCCAACCCATTAACTAAAGCCCTCAGAATCAAAGAGTTCGATAATCATAAATGAAAGATGGGTATTCGAAACTGTTCTGAATGACTTTAGTCTAAGTGGGAGTTGTTGAAAATTATATCCTAAAGTCAATCATCTAGGTTATAGATGGTTGAGATGAATATAAAATGTACTTAAATTATTAATAAATAAAATTATTATTTTGACTTTTTTAGCATGTTTATACATCTTCTGGTAATGAACTCTTATATTATGAAGTTCTTAGGACTATTAGACTCGATAAAAAAAGATTTATCATTTAGTCTTTAAACTTATTCATGACCAAATAATATGTTGTTACCAAGGATGACAATGTTTATCGAGTGTAGATCATTGCATGCCATATGGGTTGGTTATCCTCTTAACCAAGAAATATGAAGATACTGGTATGGCATGTAAGTGAAGTATAAGGATACATTTCACTGAACGTGACCCAACTTTGAAAGTCTTTGCTGTCAAGAGTTGCTCGTGAAGGATATGGGTCTAAGTATCTCTTAGACCTAAGACCACCACGATAATTTGCAAGCAACTTACTGTACTTTGGTACCGAACTACTTAAATTTTTAATTTAGTGATGGAAGATTACTAGATGTAGTCAAGTACTTATTCAGTCAGTTCATGAGTCAAAATAGGATTGATCCCTTCAAGTGTTGAAGCAAGTGCATCACTATATTTCAATTTAGCAAAATCTTGGTTGGGGTAGTCCATATGATGGATATTAAAATTTGAAATACAATGTGGATGATTTTTAGGATTGACAATTAAATCCTAGATCGTCTTTTAGTATTGAGGTCAAGAGGATGAATTATACAGTAATCATATGCCATAGATTTTTCAATATTGCATTGTGACTATTCGATCTATTCGGACATCAAGTACCATTTCTAGGTGGTCACATCGATTAGTATAAGAATTGATTTTCGTGCTACCGACTTAGAATTCGAATCTATGGGGTTACACATAACAAAAGTTTCTATCTGATTTGATGGTTGATCAAGAGTTCTAATAGTCTAGAACTCTGGACACTCCAAGAGATGAAGAATATGAGGAAGATAAAAAATTGAAGAATTCAACCCTTTGATCTCCCAAAAATTAAAAAATAAAAATAAGAAAAAATAAATTCTAAGAGAAGATAAATCTTCTCCTTCAGGACATCAACGATTGATGTCCTAAAAAAATCTTTATGCTAGGACAAGAGGAGACCTCCTCTAGAATTTTTTCTATGTTTTCAGATCTAATATCTCTAATTTTATCATAAAAATTTTTCACAAAAAATATGAAGAAGAAGGGTTCTTAAAGAAACCCTAAGAGAAGACATTCTTCTCTTCTTCTTCTCTCATCAGGACGTGATCTGGTTCTCAAAGAAATCCTAAGAGAAGACGTTCTTCTCTTCTTTTTCTCTCATCAGGACATGATCAGATCATGTCCAAAGATGATCACTATGCTCCAACATCTTGAAGCACAAATCCCCATGCCATCTTACTTTCTCTCTCTCAAATTTTTATCATAGAAAAATCATATATAAAATAAGAAGAGAGAAACATAAAAGAAAAATACAAGAGAAGACAATCTTCTCTTACCTTGTCTTCATCAAGACATCATCATTTGATGTCCAAAAGAAAGATCCTCCTCCAAGAGTCTTGGCATCCCAAAACCACCACACCTTCTCCCCCTTTTCCTTAGGTTTTCAATGAATTTTTTTGGATTTATCACATCCTCTAAGGGCCTTGAAAATTGGCGAGGGTTAACAACCAAGGACTAGGTCAAAGACTAGTCTTAGAAGTACTCTTAGTGGCGTCCAACTTTTGGATGCCACCCCCATTCCTTTTTTCTATGTGAGGAGCCAGCAAATCATGCATATAATGATGGTGAAAGTGCACACAAAAATAAGGGAGGGGAGAAAAAAAAATCCATAAAGGGAGAGGTAGAGTTTTGGAATAGTAGGACTCTATCAAATAGAATCCTAGGCAAAACTAATTGCCATCTCTGACTAAGTCAAAAAAATATTCCAAATAATCAGATTTATGGGGCAGGGGAAGCTTCTTAGGAATGGAAATTCTCATGTAAAAATCAAGAATTAAAAAATATGGGCGTGGGCTCTTAGGCGCAAGAAAAAGAGAGAGAGTCCCAGTCCAACTAGGACTCCTCTTGTTTGAATAGGTCAAAATAGGTTTGAACCTAATTTAAATTCTATTTAAATCAGATTAAATATAATCTAATTAAAGATAATCCTAGTCCAACTAGGAGCTCAATTAAATTAGATTAAATCAAGATTTAAATCTAATTTAAATCCTAAGTTAATTAGGTGCACCCAAGTCCTAGTCAAATAAGGAATTGTTCTTTCTTACAATTAGCTTATCCAATAAATTAATTAGACTTAATCTAATTATAATTAAATCAATTCTTATTAAATTTAATTCAATTAGACTTGATCTCAGCCTGATTGCTCAATCAAATTGAGCCAATTAACAATCCAATTGCTAATCGATCATCCTGCAACACTTGCATTAGGTCAAACATCAATCGTATTGATGAATTGACCTTAGAATGATTTTCAATCATCGATTAACCATCCAATCAAGTTACAAGCTCTAATATGTGTGACCCCATAGGTTTGAACATAAGCTAGTAGCATAGGAATCAATTTCTATAACAGTCAAAGTTATCATCTAGCAATGATTTCCGACGTCTGGATAGGTCGAATGTATGCAAAGCAATATTATTAGAATCCTAGCCCATGGTTACTGTATAATTCATCCCTTTGATCAATAATGCTCAAGATGATGCCAAGTACATTGTCAAACACTCATACAAGTCATCTCTATTGTGTCTCAAAATTTTGCAAATCCCGTGACACCTCACGAGGTTTATCTAGGCCTAAGTTTTGCTAAGTTGAAACATAATGAAACATTCTCTTCCTGAAGCTAATCAAGAGTGGTCAATCCCATCTTGACTCATACATCGACTTCACAAGTACTTGAATATACCTAAAAATCTTTTGAACCTATATTACAAATACAGGCAGTCCAGCATCAAAGTATAGTGAGTTGCTTGTAAGTCACCATGGTGATCTCAGGTCGGAGGGACACTTATACCCATTAGCCTTAGCTAGCTACTCTTCATAGTAGAGTGCTACATTGATCACGTTCAGTGTAGATATACTCCTACATCTCATCTAAATGCCATATCAGTATTTCTACACCACTTGGTTATGAGGACAACCAATGCATATGACATACAGCGACCAACACTCGATAAGTTATCATTCTTATTAATAACTTATCATTTGGTTGTGAATAATTTAAGAACTATCCGATAAATCCTTCTTTATCAATTGATTATGATTCTAAGGACTTCATCATAATTTAGAAGTTTATTTAAGGAAGATAGAACTTTTATGATGAATTAGTCAAATAACTATTATTATTAGATAATTTATATACTAATTTCAATCATCTATCAGTTAGATGATTGGCTTTAGAAGATATTTTTCAACAACTTCTACTTGGACTAAAGCTAATCAGAATGATATCAAATATCCTATCTTCCATTTGAGTTCATAGAACTTCTTAGTTTCAAGGCCTTGGCAAATGGGTCAGTCAACTTCTCCTTTTACATCAATCTTCTAAAGATCGACGTCATCCAAATCTAATATCTAATGTGAAAGCGATACAGAATATGCTGGTCCTTGGTTTCTTTAGCCTGAGCTATGGCTCCAGTGCTATAATAGGACTAGATCATTGGTGGAGGGTGCCACTCCCAATCAGTTAATGAACCTCAGCAACTACGCAGCTTACGTGGCAGCATCATATGACATGATGTACTCTACATTACTAACTGAATAGGCTAAAGTATACTGCTTGAAATCTTTTCAGTTGATTGCTCCTATAATTAGGGTATAACCCGATATTCTCTTATTGTCATCTTGTTTTGACTAAAATTAAAATATCCACATGTTTTAAGTCAATACTTCCATATTTGAGTTACTGAACCTTAGTATTTTTCAAATACTTAAGGATTATCTATACAATCTTTTAGTGGCTCTAACTTGGATCAGACTAGTATCTGCTCACTACCTCTAGTGAGTATACCATGTTTGGTCTTGTACATGGAGAAATAAGATGATAGCTAAATCTTTATTTCTTACAATGCTGGAATGCCATTCTCGATTAAGAGAATTTTATCCTCAAACATTACAAGAAATGATACTACAAAATATTTTGCCCAATTATAAATACAGGGTTTGTCTTTGTTCATAACAAAGATATATGTTCAGAACGTATGTTTGAATTCTAAGGTAATAGCCAAATGGGCTCTACAGGTCTTTATCTTTCCATCTGTACTACTCTGATCCTTTTGAAAATTCATTAACATCTAATGGATTTTATTTCTTTAGGTGAATCAACTAGTTTCTATACACTATTGATTTGCATAGACTTCAATTTGGATCATATGGCTCCAAGCCACTTCTTAGAGTCAGGCCACAACATTGTATCTCTATAGGTGATCGAATCTTTGTTGTTCTCATCGAGCTCAATAGGATCACCATCCCAGACCTAGATATTAAAGTATCTGTCCAATTAATATGGTACTCTACCGGATCTCCTTAAAATTGATACTTTAATAGGCTCTAGGTTTGATCTCATCAAATTCAGTTCTGTAGGTTTACTAGATTACATTGATTCTTTTCTATCAGTCAAACTTTTTCAAGTTCAATTTTACATATATCAGTTCCTTCTCTAAGGAACTTCTTTCCAAAAGAAATGCCCTTCTGCTGATGAACATCTTATATTCTTCAGTATGGTAGAATTAATAATCCTTAAATACTTATTGGATCAGGATCCAAGTTTATCTGTGTACAAATATTTGACATAGACCAATCAACTCCAAATCTAAAAGTGAGAGAGTCCAAGTCTACACACAATCCATATCCCATATGGAGTTTATGCGACAGATTTACTTAGAACTTTTTTCAAAGTAAAATAAGTAGTCAGTAGAGCATAATCCTAAAATAGGCAGACTAGTGAACCCTATCATAGATTAAACCATGTCTAATAAAGTTCAATTTCTTCTTTCATATATGCTGTATTTTGAAAAGAAATCTACTGAGAGAGAATTCAATTCTCTCCTAGATATGTCACAAACTCACTGGATAAGTACTCACCTTCTTGATCTGATTAAAGAGTTTTAATACCTTATCCAATTTATTTTCCTATTTCATTATTAAATCATTTGAATATTTTAAATGATTCATCCCAGATGCACCCATGCCCAAATAGATCATCTATAATGAAATATTAATATCTTCCTTTGGCACTTAAGTTCACAGGTTCACATACATCACTATGTATGAGACTTAGAATTTTATCTGCTCCTTCACCTTTTTCAGTAAAAGATGACTTTATCATTTTTCCAAGAAGGCAAGATTCATAGGCTATTAATAATTCACAATCATTGATGTTGAGGTTTTTCTCTTAAGCTAACCCGTTTATCCTATTCTTGTCAAGATGACTAAGCCTATAATGCCAAAGATAGATATCCATGACAAAATCTAACTTGGGTGTGTACATTACACTTATTATGCTGTATAAATATTAAATATTATTTTTTATTATCCATGTATTAGTATAATATTATTCATAATAATATCACAATAATCCTCTTTATTGATAAATGATAACCATCTCTGACCAAAAGGCTATCAGAGATCACATTTATCATAAAGGATGGACAATAGTGACAATCACTCAAAATGACCTCTATTAAAAATAAGCTTGATAATTCCTAAAGCTAGAATTGGAACAAGACTTTCATCCCCAACGTTTAGATATTTCTCACCATTTTCAAATATCCCATTTACTTATAGTCTTTGCAACAAATTGCATAAGACTACCAACATCTAATACCCATGTAGTAGAATTACATACAGAAAAATTTTAAGGTGTTATCATATAACATCCTTAATAAGCAACTTTTGCTTCTTTCTCTTGTTTAACTTGTTATGATCAAGGAAAGTAAGATAATTCTTCTTCCTATGACCCTACTTCTAATAGTAGAAGCACTATGCTTGATTTGGATCAATTTTGGACTAATTATTTTTACTGGACTAAGAGGCCCCAGTACGAATCCATTCATACTACTAAATCAAATTCAACTTTTGATACTAATTATCAAAGTTGGATCCCATAAGTCATCACTGTCTAACAGTGATAGGAGCAATTAGGGTTTAGCCTTATTTTGAGAAAAGAGAATAATGACCTAAGTATATGAATTATATTAAACCTAGAGACTTACACTTTAGTTTAAAGGTTCTTCTACTATTTTATTTGAATTGATAGCTTCTACCTTCAATTTGGAGAATCACTTTAATTTTTTAGTAGGTACTAGAATCTACATAGACTGCACGTAAGCCCAACTATGGTTGATCAACCCATGTACATCTAAGGATAGGTTCATAACCAATTATTTCTCCAAACAACTTCTAATAATTTAATTTTATCCTAGAAATCTAATCAATAGGCTAGGGCCTCCACTGTAAGGATCTAGTTAGGTCCAGCCATTAACATGACTATACTTGGTGCATCTAATCAACGAATGATTAAGTTCAACTATGGTTGGTCAATCTAACCACCATTAGAGAGACACATCCAAGTCGTCATATGATGAATGATAATTTTATTAGTCAACAAGCAGCAGGCCTATGGGCCTCTAATGATTATTGAGTTAATGGACCCATTATCAAACACCTTAATGGGAGCCTATGACTCAGTTATCTCCATAACTTTATTATTTTAATGACCTAATAATTTTAGAGAATTTAAATTATTAGTGATTTAAGGATAGAAAGAATATGGGCCAATTTGCTCCCACTGACTTCAGCAAATCAAGTCCTCCCACTGACTTCTCAAGTCATTGATGAGGATTAGGATCAATTTTGATCCATGGGTACCTATATCAGTCTTACTGAGTAAAATTAGTCTCACTGATTTTGTATGTGATATGGGTTAGCACAAATCAATGAGCAACCTAATCAAAATCTGATTAACCACACTGGCCAGGTAAGTGAGATTGGTGGAAGGGTCTGCCAAGGCTTATCTTAGATACCATCAGAAATGACTACGTAAGCGGGCTACCAATTAAAAATTATCGATCTGGGATGCCAGACTTACCTTAGACATCAATCAATTTATCAGTTTTGATTTGATCTATCTAAAAACTCGGGCTTGACCACTGAGCCATGATCAGTATCCATTTGTTAGATGTATGAACTTTAATCAATTACAACTATTGAATTGATCTAAAGAAATGATCTAATCATAATTAATTATTTTAAGTTTGATCAATTTCTTAACTAAGTCCATATTTAATCTAATACTAGGTCTAGCCTAGTTAAGGACCTGATCAAGCTAACCCATGATTCTTTAACCCATGTTTTATAAAATTATCTTAGAATCTTCAAATCATAAACCTAGATCCTAAACAATCACTTAATTCTCAATTAAGTTCAAGACTTATGGGTTTGGATTCATGGAACCTTAGAACTAATTTTTGATTTTATTATTTAAAATATTTTTAAATTATGAATACTTTACTTTGAATCAAATTCAAATGATGGTTTTAGATCTGATTTGTTTCAATGCTTCGATCATGTCTTAGGATTCAAATCTAGAGTTTTGTAGAAAGTAAGTTTGTAATTTAAATTCTATAAAACCTGTATGTCATACATATTAAACTAGATTAAAAAATGAAGCTACATATCAACATATGCAACATGAAGATCTAGATCAAAACAGGAAATATATCACATGGATCTCATCTAAATGATCAAAATCAGATCATAAATCATTTAATATTAAATTTAAAATCTAAAAATAAATTATAAATTATTTTAGATCTCATCTAACATATTTATGATTTAAAATTTTTGGATCAATAAATAATAGGATAATCTTTTCACTATAAGGGATAAACCTTACAGCAGGATAACCTTATGGCAGTAGGTGTAATGCTGATATTATTTAGATCTAATCTAAATAATCTAAAATAGATTTAATATATATTTAATTTTATATTTAAATTAAAAAATTAAATCATAATTTTTTTTAGATCTAATCTAAATTATTCATGATTTAGATTCAGATCAGCACATACTAGGACAATCTTTTCATTGTAAGGGGTTAACCTTACAACAGGACAACCTTATGGCAGTATGTGCCATCTTTAATTAATTTTAATTTTTAAATTTATTCTTAAGTATATATGAATATGTTATAAAAAAATCTAGATGCTCTGATACCACTGTTGGAAAACATGTAGGATTTCATGCATAGATTTCAAAATTTTTTGAAATTAAAGCACCGAAAGACATAGATTAAATAGTTTAATCAACAATATGCATTTAGTCAAATTACAAAATCTTACATCAAGGATCTATAACATGTCATGATATAAATATAAATCTAAAATTAAATTAATCACAAGTGGTATTGATCATGTCAATATCTAGATCTAGAATAATTCTAGATCTAATCCTAGATCATATCTAGGTTACCAAGAGATCAGATCTCTTATCTTTATATGGATCAAGAACTCCATGATTGATTTTTATTATTATCTTTAGAGCTGCACACACATCCAACCTCTACAGGTGATCCACACGAGCTTGCAACATAGATCGAAGGTTTGTCGAATAAAGATTTGCTCGAAATGCTAGCTTATCGTGGATCCCTCCTGATAGTTAATCAAATATATATTCTTCAAATCTCTTAAATACTCTAAGAGATGAAGAATATGAGAAGGATAAAGAGAGAAATCCAATCCTTGAATCTTTCAAAAATTAGAGAATAAAAATAAGAAAAAATAAATCATAAGAGAAGATAAATCTTCTCCTTCAGGACATCAACGATTGATGTCCTGAAAATATCTCTATGCTAGGACAAGAGGAGACCTTCTTCTCTAGAATTTTTTTTATACTTTCAGATCTAAAATCTTTAATTTTATCATAGAAAATTTTCATAAAAAATATGAAGAAGAAGGGTTCTCAAAGAAACCCTAAGAGAATATGTTCTTCTCTTCTTCTTCTCTCATCAGGACATGATCAGATTATATCCAAAGATAATCACTATGCTCCAACATCTTGAAGCATAGATTCTTACGCCATCTCACTTTCTCTCTCTTAAATTTTTATCATAAAAAAATCACATATAAAATAAGAAGAGAGAAACATAAAAGAAAAATACAAGAGAAGACAATCTTCTCTTATCTTGTCTTCAATAAGACATCATCATTTGATGTCCCAAACAAAGGTCCTCCTCCAAGAGTCTTGGCATCCCAAAACCACCATGCCTTCTCCTCCTTTTCCTCAGGTTTTCAATAAATATTTTTGGATTTATCACGTCCTCCAAGGGCCTTGAAAAGTGGCGAGGGTTAACAACCAAGGACTAGGTCAAAGACTAGTCTTAGAAGGACTCTTAGTGGCATCCAACTTTTGGATGTCACCCCTATTCCTTTTTTAAACATGGGAAGCCAGCAAATCATGCATAAAATGATGGGGAGAGTGTTAGATATGTGTTTCCTAGAAGCCAGAATTGGCTGACACTTGTTATACACTTCTAAAGGCAAAATTATAATTTTGACTATAAATAATAAAATAAATTATTTTCTATCATAATGTGTATTTAGTATCTATGATACATCCCTTGAGTTAATGGCAATGAAAGTTCTTATTTTCAAGAGTTGAAGATTTAAGACATGAATTTCCATTATTAACTCATAAAATGCTTCTGACCGTAGGATCATCATGAGGATGGTAATTGATCTAGAAGGTTGGTATACAATCGCTTCTTTATAGTAGAAGACTTTTGAGTCTATGGTGTAGAAACACCAGAATGAGAGTACAGATACTTATTAGAGAATGAGGGCACTGAGCATGACCACCTCGAGCAGTCATTAGGAAGTCTACCTTCTCGTCGATGACTAGCTCGAAGCTACAGTTGTATGTCTAGTTCTTTGACCTAAGGTGCATCAGCAGTTCACCTTGAGGATGTTATAGTTTGACTACACCATGACTCGATCTTCTAGCCATTCGAAACCCTGAGGTTTATGTTGGCTATAGTATATTCATTATAGAAATTGGATTGCACCAATAGAGAATCTATCTACCTCGGTAGATAAGGAGAAGCTCTATGATGATCATGAGAATCAAGTCCATAAGCTCATAGCCATGGCAAAGTGAAATAATAGAAAGAATTTCTATTAAGATTTTCATATTGGACTTGAATCGAATGATTAATCATATGACAGATATTAGGGTTTGATGAGATTATCTTAACCCCAATCCAATCGAAGCTCAAGATAGAAGAACTTAATCATATAGGTAACTACACCAAGAGATTCATTTTCAATTCTGATGGGTTACCACCATTTGCTGCTAGGTATCGCTAGTGGATTTTGAGAGCAATTAGAATGATTTAGATGATCAATCATACTAGTTGTCTGAATCAAAAAAGTTCTTATCTATCGAAAGGTATTTCGATGATGTCGATAATATTGATCGTGACATATCTCATTACCATACGGAACTGAACTTAACTGGATCACATAAATAAGAATTTTGATCTAGATATCATCAATTGAACTAATCTAATTCAATTGATTTGAATTAGATTCAATTAGATTCAAAAAAATCATGCTAGCACACGATTGAGCCTAATATTCTCCTTTAATTATCATTAAAGTTTGTCTCGATTGAGCCAAATATGTTGGGGCTCACTCAGAGACCTTTACTTGATCTGACTGAAGCTTATCTAGGTTAGAAAAGGGTTATCTTAATTTATGAGATAAATTTGAGACAACACCTACCATTTTCCATCACCTACTAAATTCTATTTCGGACATTTAATCAGACATTGACCTTTGACACTTAGACATCTGCCCATGTGTCATACACCCATAGGAGAGAAGATGGGGCTTTGTCCTCCTACTAAAAGGAGAAAAGGGAAGGGGTGCACACCTAGGAAGGCGTGTGCTCAAAGATGATGATGCCTGGAGTCCCATATAGATGGGACTCTAGGTTGCTTCATGCACTCTACCTAGGTGGCGCTAAAGACTTATCTTTGACCAGTCTTGGCGCCATCTAAGAATGATTCAAAGGGGCTCTCATTTGATTGGATCAGATGATGTCATCCCACCAATAAAATTTAGATCTGATTGCACAAAAGGCCATGATTGGTCGGGATGATGTGGCATTGCATGGTGTAATAGGGTCTATAAAAATCCTATCTGCACCAAGATCAAAAAAGCTTGACCCATTGCCCATGCCACAAGACTGTTCCTCTCCCTCCTCCATGTCATCTTCAGGTGTTCTCTCTCCTACCCATGCCCAAGAATTTTTGGGCATAAGTTTGGTGCAATCCAAGCAAGAGAAAGGCGACAGGAAAAGGAAGAAGGCAGCATTGCTGTAAGAGACAACTCACATCTTCGAAAGGAGTTTTGAAGATCTTCAAAATCAGATCCAGATTTAATTTTTGGAGAGGTGATAAAGAAGGAGAAGATCTCCAAATCCTATTTGAGTGGATACCAGTAGAGACCAGACACTTGCGTGGCTAGATCCAAAATCTCAGGTAGACATCAGGATCATCATAGGATAATCAGATTATCCTCAACGAGGTAAATTAAATTAGATTTAATTTATTTTTTATTTAATTTATTTTTTTATTAGATCAATAATATTGGATCTAAAAAATCTTAGATCTAATTTGGATCCAAGAAAATTTTTTTTAAAATATCTCTCTTGATCCAATCAGATCTGAACGAACCTGATCCAAAAAACTAGATTTTCCCTTCAACTGGTATTAGAGCCAGGTTGCATTTTCCAATAGATCTAATTTTATTTTAATTTTGATATGATAATTTGATGATTTTAGATATCACATTAGATGTGATTAGATCTAAAATTAGAAATTAAAAAAAAATAATAATTTAGATCTAAGTTGTACAAGATGCATGACTAGTTGTAGAATAGAATTATTCTATTTATAGTCTAGAATGATCATAATTTAATTTGATTAGTTATAATTTTTAGATCTATTTATTTATTATTTTTTAATATTATAAATATTATAATAAGATCTAAAAAATAAAAAATAAAATTATTTAATTTTTGTTCATATGAGATATGATGAATGCATGTTTAGAGTAGTTGTAGAATAGTTCTACATAATTATCTAGAATAGATTTTAATTTGATATGATCAATTTAAATTTAATTTTTTAGATGATTATGAGATAATTTAGATCTAAAAATATGCATGATATGATATATGAAGATGTATGCAAAATATGTTTATAGTTAGATTAATTTTTATATATGAGATATATGATGTAGATCTAACTAATTCTGTAGTTTTCATATTTCTGATTAAGACATTTCCCTTGGCCCTCCGATCATAAGAACAAAGTAGGATTTAAATATTCCCTCCTCCCATTCGATGGGATGTTCTTATGATGTGTAGGGGTGCTGCGCATTCGTTCTTAATCAGAAATCTAAAACTTATTTTTTACAAAATCCTAGATCTTGAAATCCTAGAATTTTATTTACATATTTTATTTGTGAACCCAAAACTTAATTAAGAATTAAGATTATGAAATATGTTAAGTCTAAACATTAAAAATTTTTAGATTTAAGATATATTCATAAAATTGGGTTCGAGCTTGGGTAGCTCAATTAGGTCTAGTGGTTGATCAAACAGAATCAAGAGTTGGTTAAATGGGATCAAGAGTGCTTAAATTGACTAGCCTAATAGGATTAAATCTGGGTCAAGATCGAATCACATGAGTGATCGATCAAGCTAAGACCTAATTAGGCTCAGTGGTTAGAGTCTGGATTGTAGGCTAATCTGATTGGTTCTGGCTCAATAATTTGGTGTCTAAGGTAAATCTAGCAGATACGATCGACTAGTTTTTAATTGGAAGCTACTCGACTCGAATGCATTCTTATCGAGTTAATGGCATATCCCTTCCACCGGTCTCACTTACCTGACCATATTTATCGATCTAGTCCTGATCTAAGGTGGTTAACAATCTGAGCTAACCCATGCCACTAGGTTAGTCATAATTACTATGGCTATTGTAAGTCAAGTTTAAAGATACCTAAATCAAATCTTCCTAAAAAAAGATTAAGTCTAAGGTCTTCCACCATTGTAGATATGTGAGCCCTTTCCAAGGTTGATTATTCTCGACTGGTCATAGTGGTTTAGTTGAATTGAAAAGATGCAACCATGTCTATTAGGCATTGGATGCTATGGGCTGAAGGATAAATTGAGCTCAATATTCTGGATATGGTGAGAGATCCAACTAGGAATCCAATCTATGCAAATGGTGGGTCTGACTTAACTAAGGAGTGGATCAATATTCCGGACACAGTGAGATTCATGAATTAGAGACCAAGTTTGGGTGCACCATGATTAAAAAATTATTGGACAAGAGTTATCCACTCATTGGCTAACCCATCACTAATAACTGTTAGGTGAGGTGATGAGTCAGTTGGTGGGACTACACCATCCATTAGAAATCTATAATCATGGAGATTTTTTCATCTCTATAGAGGAAGTGTAGGGATCCGAAAAAATAGTGGAAGCTAATTTGTTTAAAAATTAAACCCCTAAATAAATTGGTCAAGTCTTAATTACAATATCTAACTAAAAACTTTGACACTTTATAGAAAAAGTAAAATATCTACATCCAACCCACTAGCACATATCCTGGACACCCATAGACTGATCAGATCCAATTACAAGGATTGGCTCCAAAACTTCAAAATTATTTTGGATTTTGAGAAGTTAACTCATGTATTAGATCAGAATCCCCCCACCTTACCAACTCGTCCATCCGCTGAACAGAGAGCATCTCTTGACAAGTGGACGGACGAAGATAATAAGGCTAGATACTACATGTTGGACTCGATGTCCGATGAGCTTCAATGCCAACATGAAGATATCAAAACTGTCCGCCAAATATTGGCTCACCTATAAGAGATGTTTGGTGAATAAAGTCACATAGCCAAATATCAGATCACTAAACGACCATTCAAGACTAAAATGCATGATGGGCAGTCAGTCCAAGATCATTGTCTGATGATGATCAAGGATTTGAAAGAGATTGAGAAGCTCAGAGTGAAGTTGGACCTGGATCTGCAGAATGATATAATTCTGCAATCCTTGACTGATGCATATGGACAGTTCATCATGAACTACCATATGCATAAACTTCAAAATATTCTGATCGAGCTTATGAACATGCTGGTTATTACTGAGCTTTCAATTAAAGGTTCTAAAGACTCAGTACTTGCTATGGAATGGACTTCTTCCAAGAGAAAGTCTTTTGAAAAGAAGAAGAAGTCTATGAAAAGATAGAAGGTGGAAGGAGGAAAGAAAAAAAGGTAGAGCTGAAGAAGAAGGTCGTTGACAAAGAAAAATATTTTTATTGTAACATTGACTGAAAGCGAAACTATCCTACATACCTAGCCACCCTAAAGAATAAGAAGAAGGCAGGTCCTTCTAGGGGTATGCTCGTTATTGAATCTAACCTTATGATTTTTTCTGCATCCAGTTAGATGCTTGACTCTGATTCTAGTGCTCATTTGTGTACTTTCATGTAGGATCTTAAAGATAGTAGGATGCTGAGGGATGGTGAGATGATCCTATGCATTGAAAATGAAGTAAGGATTGCTACTATGGTCGTGGAAACCTATCCTCTTCTACTACCATTTCGTTTAGATTTAGTACTTAAGGATTATTATTATATGCCTGCAGTAAGTAGAAATTTGATTTCTATTTTATGTTTAGCACTAGAAGGCTATGTAATATTTTCTTAAGGACCATTGTAACATTCTTTATGAAAGAAATAAAATTATAAGTGGTTTTCCTATTAACGATCTTTACCAGTTACATATTGATGTATCTATTTTTAATATCGAGCAAAATGTGAATGCCATAAAATCAAAATGACCCAGGGATAGTCCAAACGATAGGTATCTATGACACCTTAAATTAGGTCATATAGTAGAAGATAGGATTAACAAATTAGAGAAAATCAGGCCATTGAGTCCATTGACTTTCGAGTCATATCCAATTTGTGAACATATCTTCATGGCAAAATGACTAAACTCTCTTTTGTGGGACATGGGGAAAGGGCCACGGATTTACTTGCCCTAGTACATACTGATGTGTGTGGCCCATTTGATGTACCAGTTAGAGGTAATTTATCTAGTTCATAACCTTCACCGATAATTTATCTCGGTATGGGTATGTGTATCTTATGAGACACAAGTTTAAAGCCTTTGAAAAGTTTAAAGAATTCAGACATGAAGTAGAAAAGCAAACTGAAAAATTCATTAAGGTTCTTTAATTAGATCGAGGAGGTGAATATCTTAGTTGAAAATTCTTGGACTATCTCAAGCAGAATGGCATAGTCTCTCAATGGACTCCACCTAAAACACCTCAACTCAATGGGATTTTAGAATGAAGGAATCGAATCCTATTAGATATGGTTCGATCCATGATGAGCTTCACAAACCTTCCTAATTTTCTTTGGAGACATAGTTTGTCAACTACTATATATTTATTGAATAGGGTTCCCTCTAAAATCATTTCTACCACACCGTATGAGATATAGCATGGTAAGAAACCAAATCTGAATCATCTCAGAATTTGGGATTGTCCAACTCATGTCAAAAGACAACAAGCGGACAAGTTAGACTATAGATCCTTTAGAGCTCGATTCATAGGATATCCTAAAGAGTCATTAGGATATTATTTCTACATTCTCAAAGATTACAATGTGATTGTGAGTTGACATACCATCTTTCTTGAAAAATAGTTTATTCATGATGGTGGCATTGGAAAGTAGATCAAGCTAGAGGAGAAAGTCTCCCAAGAGCAAAGAGCTAAGGACCCTTTGGAATCAAATCAGGTTGAGCCAATACAACCACTACCTCCTCCACCTCGAAGATCGAAAAGTATTTTCCATCCCCCTAAGAGGTACTTAGGTACTATTTCAGAGGAAGTAGAGAAAATGTTCCTTGTAGGTAATGGGGTTCATGTTGATGATACCAAAATCTATAACGAGGCGATATCAGATATCAACTCCGAGAAATGGTTAAAGGCAATGAAGTCAAAAATTGACTCGATGCACTCAAACCAAGTCTGGATCTTGGTAGATCTATCCGAAGGTATAGTACTTATTGGGTGTAAATGGATCTACAAGAGAAAGATTGGTGCAGATGAAAATGTAGAGACATTCAAAGCTAGATTAGTGACAAAAGGTTATAGTTAGCTTGAAGGTATTGACTATCAAGATATCTTTTCGTCAGTAGCAATGCTTAAATCCATTCGCATATTGCTTGTTGTTGCAGCCTATTTCGATTATGAAATATGGCAAATGAACGTGAAAACAACATTCTTAAATAGATATCTTGAGGAAGATATCTATATGGAATAGCCGCTGGATTTCATATCCAGTGATACTGATCACAAAGTATGCAAGCTGCAAAGGTCCATATATGGACTTAAGCAAGCATCTCGAAGCTAGAATACTCATTTTAATGGTGTGATCAAATTATTTGGTTTCATCAAAAATGAGAAAAAAATATGTATTTTCAAAAAGGTCAGTGGGAGCGCTATTATCTTCCTCGTACTGTATGTGGATGATATCCTCCTTATTAAAAATGATATTTTCATGTTGACCACAGTTAAAGTATGGTTATCTAAAGAATTCTCTATGAAAGACCTAGGAGAAGCATCCTTCATTCTTGGAATCAAAGTCTATAGAGATAGACTGAATAGGATGTTAGATCTTTCATAGAAGATGTATATAAAGGAAGTGCTAAAGAGGTTTAGCATGGAAAACTCCAAGAGGAGTTTGGTACCCTTCAGACATGGTATTTAACTCTCCAAGAAAATGTGTCCCAACACACCAGAGGAGATTGAACGCATGAGCAATATCCCTTATGCTTCTACAATAGAGAGCCTTATGTATGCCATGTTATGTACACGACCTGATATAGCCCATGCTGTGAGTGTCACAAGCAGATATAAATCAAATCCAGAAGAAGAACATTGGACTTCTGTAAAATGTATCCTTAAGTACTTGATAAGAACTAAGGATATGTTCTTGGTTTTTAGTAATGAAGAACTCAAAGTCCAAGGATATATAGACTTAGATTTTATGTCTGATATAGATGATCGAAAGTCGACATCTGAAAATCTATTTGTGTGTAATGGTGGTGCTGTCAGTTGGAAGAGTTTCAAACAGACAGTAATAGCAGATTCCATCATGAAAGCAGAATACATCGCTATATCAGAAGCTACAAAGGAGGCATTCTGGTATAAGAAGTTCACCACAGAGATCGAAGTGATGCCATTCCTTTGTACTACGATAATAATGGCACCATAGTCCTTACTAAGGAGTCGAGGTTTCATCAAAAATTCAAACACATTGAGTGGTGATACCATCTCATCCACGATTACCTCGAGAAAGGATATATCGAGGTTAAGAAAGTTGACTCCACAGATAATGTGGCAGACCCACTTATAAAGTATTGGGCCAGCAGAAGATCAAAATCCATCTTAAGAAGATGGGACTTAAATTTGTAGCCAATTGACTTTAGGTCAAGTGGAAGTTTGTTAGATATATGTGCCCTAGAAGCCAGAATTGGCTGATACTTGTTATATACTTCTAAAGGCAAAATTATAATTTTGACTATAAATAATAAAATAAATTATTTTTTTATGACAATGTGTATTTAGTGTTTGTGATACATCCCTTGAGTTAATGGCAATGAGAGTTCTTATTTTTAAATGTTGAAAATTTAAGATATGAATTTTCATTATTAACTCATAAAATGCTCCTGACCGTAGGATCATCATGAGGATGGTGATTGATCTGAAAGGTTGGTGTACAATCACTTCTTTATAGTAGATGAGTCTTGAGTCTATGGTGTAGAGACACCAGAGCGAGAGTACAGGTACTCGTTAGAAAATGAGGGCACTGAGTATGACCATCTCGAGCAGTTATTAGGAAGTCTACCTTCTCATCGATGACTGTCTCAAAGCTGCAGTTGTGTGTTTGGTTCTTTGACCTGAGGTGCATCAACAGTTTACCTTGAGGGTGTTATAGTTTGACTATACCATGACTCGATCTCCTAGCCATTCGAAATCCTGAGGTGTATGTTGGCTATAGCATATTCATTGTAGGAATTGGATTGCACCAATAGGAAATCTATCTACCTCGGTAGATGAGAAGAAGCCCCATGATGATCATGAGAATCAAGTCCATAAGCCCATGGCCATGGCAGAGTGAAATAATAGAAAGAGTTTTTATTAAGATTTTTACATTGGACTTAAATCGAATGATTAATCATATAATGGATATTAGGATTTGACGAGATTACCTTAACCCCAATCCAATCGGAGCTCAAGATAGAAGAACTTAATCACATAGGTAACTGCACCGAGAGGTTCATTTTCAGTTCTGATGGGTTACCACCATATGCTGTTAGGTATCATTATGGATTTTGAGAGCAATAGAATGATTTAGATGATCAATCATACTAGTTGTCTGAATCAAAAAAGTTCTGATCCATCAGAAGGTATTTTGATGATGTCGATGATAGAGATTGCGATATATCTCATTACCATATGGAACTGAACCTAACTGGATTACACAAATAAGAATTTTGATCTAGATATCATCAATTGGACTAATCCTGTTCAATTGATTTGAATTAGATTTAATTAGGTTCAAAAAAATCATGCTAGCACACGATTGAGTCTAATGTTCTCCTTTAATTATCATTAAAGTTTATCTCGACTGAGCCAAATATATTTGGGCTCACTTAGGAACCTTTACTTGATTTGACTGAAGCTTGTCTAGGTCAGAAAAGGGTTGTCTTAATTTATGAGATAAATTTGAGATAACATCTGCCATTTTTCGTCACCTACTAAATCCTGTTTCGGACATTTGGTCAAATGTTGATTTTTGATATTTAGATATCTGCTTATATGTCATGCACCCATAGGAGAGAAGATGGAGTTTTGTCCCCCTAGTAAAAAGAGGAAAGGGAGGGGGTGCATGCCTAGGGAGGCGTGCGCCCAAAGATGATGATGCCTGGAGTTCCTTACAGATGGGACTCCAGGTTGCTTCATGCACTCTACCTAGGTGGCGCCAAAGACTTGTGTTTGATCAGTCTTGGCGCCATTTAAGGATGATTTAGAGAGGCTCTCTTCTGATTGGATCAGATGATATCATTCTACTAATCAGATTTAGATCTAATTACACAAAAGGTCGTGATTGGTCGGGATGATGTGGCACAGCATAGCATAATAGGGTCTATAAAAACCCTGTCTGCGCCAAGATCAAAAAAGCTTGACCCATTGCCCATGCCACAAGGCTACCCCTCTCCCTCCTCCATGCCATCTTTAGATGTTCTCTCTCCTACCCACGCCCAAGAATTTTTGGGCACAAGTTTGGTGCGATCCAAGCAAGAGAAAGGCGATAGGAAAAGGAAGAAGGCAACACTACTGTAAGAGACAACTCACATCTTCGAAAGAAGTTTTGAAGATCTTCAAAATTAGATCTAGATCTAATTTTTGGAGAGGTGATAAAGAAGAAAAAGATCTTCAGATCCTATCTAAGTGGATATTGGTAGAGGTCAGGCACTTGCGTGGCTAGATCCAGAACCTCAAACAGACATCAGGATCATCACAGGATAATTAGATTATCCTCAACAAGATAAATTAAATTAGATTTAATTTATTTTTTATTTTATTTTTTTATTAGGTCAATAATATCAAATTTGAAAAGTCTCAGATCTAATCTAGATCCAAGAAATTTTTTTTTGAAACATCTCTCTTGATCCAATCAAATTTGAATGAACTTGATTTAGAAAACTAGGTTTCCCCTTCGTGCGCACAAAAATAAGAGAGGCAAGAAAAAAAAATCCATAAAGGGAGAGGTAGAGTTTTGGAATAGTAGGACTCTATCAAATAGAATCCAAGGCAAAACTAATTGCCATCTTTGACCAAGTCAAAAAAATATTCCAAATAATTAGATTTATAGGGCATGGAGAAGCTTCTTAGCCATAGGAATTCTCACATAAAAATCAGGAATTAAAAGATGTGGTAGAGTTCCAGTCTAACTGAGACTCCTCTTATTTGAATAGGTCAAAATAGTTTTGAACCAAATTTAAATCCTATTTAAATCAGATTAAATGCAATCCAATTAAGGGTGATCCTAGTCTAACTAGAAGTCCAATTAAATTATATTAAATCAAGATTTAAGTCTGATTTAAATCCTAAGTCACTTAGGTGGACCCAAGTCCTAGTCAAATAAGAAATTATTCTTTCTTACAATTAGCTTATCCAATAAACTAATTAGACTTAATCTAATTAAATTCAAACTAATTTTAATTGAATCTAATTCAATTAGACTTGATCTCAGCCTGATTGCTCAATCAAATTGAGCTAATTAGCAATCTAATTACTAATCGATCCTCTTGCAACACTTATATTAGGTCAAACATCAATCATATTGATGGATTGACCTTAGAATGATTCTCAATTATCGATTAACCATCTGATCAAGTTACAAGCTCTAATGTATATGATCCTATAGGATCAAACCTAAGTCAGTAGGATAGAAACCAATTTCTATACCAATCGAAGTTACCATCTAGTAATGGTTCCCGACATCTAGATAGGTCACATGTATGCAAAGCAACATTCTTAGAATCCTGATCCATGGTTATCATATAATTCATCCCTTTGACCAATAATGCTCAAGACAACTTCGAGTACACTGTCAAATATTCATACAAGTCATCTTTATTGTGTCTTCAAATTTTGTCTCGTGACATCTCATGAGGATTACCCAGGCCTAGGTTTTGCTAAATTGAAATACAACGAGACATTCTTTTCCTGAAACTAATCAGAAGTGGTCAATCCCATCTTAACTCACACATCGATTTCATAAGTATTTGACTGTACCTAATAATTTTTTGAATCTATATTAAAAATACAGACAGTCTGGCACCAAAGTACAATAAGTTGCTTGTAAGTCACCATGGTGATCTCAAGTCGGAGGGACACTTATATTCATTGGCCTTAGCTAGCTACTCTTAACAGTAGAGTGCTATATTGATCATGTTCAATGCAGATGTACTCCTATATCTCACCTGGATGTCATACCAGTGTCTCTACACCATTTGGTTATAAGGACAATCAATGTATATGGCATACAGCGACCTACTCTCGATAAGTTATCATTCTTTTTAATAACTTATCATTCAATCATGAACAATTTAAGAATCATCTAATAAATCCTTCTTTATCGATTGATTGTGGTTCTAAGGACTTCATCATAATTTAGGAGATCATTTAAGGAAGATAGAATTTTTATAATGAATCAACCAAATAACTATTATTATTAGATAATTCATATACTAATTTCAATCATCTATCACTTAGATGATTGATTTTAGAATATATTTTTTAATAAATTTATCATTTAGTCCTTAAATATGTTCGTGATCAAATGATACGTTGTTATCAAGAACAACAATATTTATCGGGTATAGATCAGTGTGTGCCATATAAATTGATTATCCTCTTAATCAAGAAGTGTGGAGATACTAGTATGGCTTGCAGATGAGATATAAGGGTACAACTGCACTGAACGTGACCAACTCTAAAGTTTTTCTGCTATTAAAAGTTGCTCTGATGGAATATGAGCATAAGTATCCCTTCGATCTAAGATCACCATGGTGACTTCCAAGTAACTCACTATACTTTGATGCCAGACTACCTATATTTCTAATTCAATGATAGAAGATTTCTGGGTATAGTCAAGTACTAGAGGAGTCGGTGCATGAATCAAGATGGGATTGACCACTCCTAGACTCAAGAGCTATGTTCAATAGTATTTTAATTTAGCAAAGCCTTGGCTAGGGTAGGTCTAGTGAAGGGTCACAGGATTAATCACTTTGAGACATGATTTGGAAGTATCTTCTAGGATTGACAATTAAAATCTTGAGTCATCCTATGCATAGAGGTCAAAGGGATGAATTATGCGGTAACCATATTCACATAGATGCTGAATGTTGTGATTGCACTATTCAGCCTATCCAGACATTAGGTACTGTTGCTAGATGGTCACTTTGATTAGTACAGAAAATTGATTCTTGTGCTACCGGCTTAGGTTCGAACCTGCGAGATCACACATACTAGAGATTCCTATCCGATCTAATGGCTGATCAAGAGAAGTTTGATTAGTGATTTGATTACTAATTAACTTAATTTAATTGAATGATTATTTTTTGATCAAGACCAGTTAAATTGGATTCATTTGGATTTGACCCAATTACGTTATGGGATGATTTAATCATCAAGAAGGTTTGATCCCTGATTTAATCAGAGGTTTGGCTTGATTAATTTTTGATTTAATTTTAACTAAGCCTAAGTAAGCCTAAATAATTTGGGTTTAAATTAGTCTAATTGGGCCTAACCAATTTGGATTGGATTGGCTCAATTGGATGTCAAATAAGAGACTAGTTTGACTAGCCTTCCCATGCACCACATCATCAATATTTATGCCATTTTTCTCCATGAGAAAGAGATTTCTCATGATGATTTCAATGCAAGGGAGGGTGCACGTTCCTCCTTCTCATGCATCTTAAAGATTGGCCTGATCTGGTTATAAATTTAATTTAAATAGGATTTGAGTTTGAATAGATAACCTCTAGATCTAAGCCAATCCCACACATCTCCCATGTTTATGTGCATCTATAAATAATTGATTTTATGGACGTGCATAAGGAATAGAAGAAAGGAGAGAGAGAACATGAAGAAAGAAAAGAGAAGAGAAAGTCTCTTCTCTATGTGCGTGAGGAAAAATCAAGTGCAAGGTATTTAGGTGAGTGCATATCCTAGGATCTCTACCTAGGTTTGAAATTCTAGATTATGAGTTACGAGGGTCGTGACTTCACAAAACTGGTGGAAGACCTCCTCTTCATCATCTTCTATGCTCTTCGGGATTCGGAGCATCCGAAGATCTCATGAAGAAGATCAAAGGAGTTTGATCTACATCAACTGTTGAAGACTTCTATTCGAGCTAGCACTCGAGAGGAATTAATCAAGATTTGGGCCTCGTGTGGATTACCCATGATGGCCAGACACGTGTGTGGCTGCGTCGCAGTGATCAGATCTATACTGAGGAGATCAGATTATGGAGATCATCTACCCATAAAAAGATAACGTATTTTGAACACGTAGAAATAGTAAAATAATTTTACTATACTTGCTATTTTATTTTTCAGATATACATGCATATATGATACATTAGATTCTAATTGTATAAAATTTTCATATTAGATCTATAGCACTTATTATTAATTTGATTAATAATACTTTTTACTATATATGATTTTTGAAAAAAATTTTGAAATTAGAGCTAGAAACCCTATGCGTTCCCTTCAATTGGTATTAGAGTAGCAGGTTCTTTGATGTATTATATATACATATTTTAGATTATTTTTAGATTAGATCTAAATAATAGTCTAATCTAAAAAATAAAAATGATGATCGCATAGACTGTAGGTTGTTCTACTGTAAGGTTTACCCCTTACAGTGGGGAGGTGATCCTGGTACGTTGCGATCTATAACACTAATCATAAAAACTTTAGATTAGATCTAATAATTTTTTTTATGATATGTTTGAAAATATTTAATTTAAATTATATCATGATTTAGTATTTATATTAGATCTAAATAGTTTCATGATTTTTATGTAGAGTACATAGATTTATATTAAACATGAACAGGATCCTAGGAAGGTTCTGTTCATCGATCAAGCCAGCTCACTCAGAAATCGAGTCGGCTCAACCAGCGTGCAGTCGTGATATGCTTTCTGGATTGATGCTCTAGTCGGCTCAGTCGGGAATCGAGCTAGCTTAGCTTTAATTCAAACCTGCTCGAATGGGATCCAAGCCTGCCCGACGAGAATATTAGGCTTCTGGTTTTTTGCCCAAGCTAGCTGTTTCAAAAATCAAGCCAGCTCGACTTCTATTCGAACCAGCTCAGATGGAATCTGAGCCAATCCGACTAAAAAGTTGGCTGAATATCATATTTTGCTAGTTTTATGTGATCAAACCTACATCTAGTGCTTGTTTATAAAATAAGCCGATCCATTTTTGAAATGAGTTAACCTATTTAGTGAAATAGTGCCAGGATGTAAAGAACCTTTCTAAACTTTTGAAAAATATTTTCAAAATGCCGAACCTCAACTCTCAGCAATAAAACATAATTAAGAATTAAGTATGATGAATTAGGTTCTAGAATTATAAATTAAAGATCCTAAGTCATTGATTATAAAATATGGATTATTAGGTTAGTCAAATTAGGTCCATTAATTGGGTTAGATCTTAGGTTAGTTAAAGAATGGACTAAATTAGAGTAATTGATCAAATCTAACCAAATATTGATTTAGATTAGGTCAAGAACTCTTTAGACCAAATTATAATATTTGTAGTTGGTCAAGCCCATGCCTTTAATGAGGATCAAATGGACTTGATTCATGGCTACGCAGTCGAACCTAAAATTGCAAGGATGGTCAAAATTGAAACTAATGAATCAGATGGTGTCTAACATAAGTCTGGCAGCTCAGACCAGTAGTTTTTACTTAGGAGCTACTTGCACTGATTTGATGTTTGATGAGTTAATGGCATATTCCTTCCCCTGATCATACTTACCTGGCCATCCTGATAAATTAGGTTTTGATTAGATCATTTGGTGATTTGGACTCATCCATATCAATTAGGTAAATCAATTTGACTGATTTAGATGCTCCTAATGCCAGCTTTAATTAGATCCTTATTGATCTGACTTGGTGAAGTCAATGGAAGGATCCAAATTAACTGATTAATTTTTTTTAAAATTGGTTAATAAAATCTTCTAAAATTTTTAGATCCTTAAAATGATAAAATTATAGTGATAACTAAGTCATAGCCTCCCATTAACTTTAGTGATAATTGGTCTATTAGTTTAATAATCATTGGAGGTCTAAAGATCTGGTGCTTATTGACTAATGGAATTATCATTCATAATATGATAATTTGATCGTATCTTTCTAATGGTGGTCAGGTTGGTCGGCCAAAGTCGGGCCTGATCATTCGTTAGTCTGATGCAATAAATGTGGTCATGTTAATGGTTAAACCTAACTAGATCTTTTTAGTAGAGGTCAAAGCCTATTGATTAGACTTTCAAGGCAAAAATTAAATTACTAGAAGTTGTTTGATGAAATAATTGGTTATGAACCTATCCATAGGTGCACATTGGTTGACCAACCAAAGTTGGGCTCGTGTGTAGTCCATGTGGATTCTAGTATCCACTAAGAAATTAGGGGTAATTCCTCGAATTGAAAGTAGAGGATGTAGATTCGAATAAGCTAGTAAGAGGACCTTTACACTAAAGTCCAAGTCTCTAAAGTAAATAATTCATATACTAATTAGGTCTATGGTTTTTCTTTTGTGCAAAAATGGCCACTACCCTATCGCTCCGATCATTGTTGGACAATGACAAACTCATGGGATCCAACTTTGATAGCTGGTATCGAAAGTTGAAGATCATCCTGGAGTATGAATGGATCTTATATGTATTGACTGATCTGACACCTGAGGAGCTAGCCCCGAACACTATTAAGATGATGAGAGACACTTACCGAAAGTGGCTCAATGACCACACCACCATTTGGTGCATTATGCTGGCGGTAATGAATGATAAGTTTAGCCACAGATTTAAAAATGCCCAGCCTAAGGAGATGCTTCAAATATTGAACGACTCATTTAGCATGCCTAACGATGTTGAAAGGCATAAAACTAGTTGTGCCATTTCAATGCTCGCATGAGGGATAGGACATCAGTCACTGATCATGTATTGTACATGATCAAGATGATTGAATGCCTAAGTATGTTGGGTTTTTTTTTGCATGAGCAGCTCAGGAAGGATGCGATCTTGAATTCATTGCCCAAATCCTTCCTTCCATTCCTTTCTCATTTCAGAATGACAAAGCCTGCAGTGAACTACCATGAATTATTAAGGATACTGTAAAACTTTAAGAAGGATCATCAACTCCAAAAGGGAATGGTGAATGTAGTGGAAGGATCTTCTGGTCAACCCTTTAAAAAAAAAAGAAGAACAAGAAGGTATAGCCTCATGCTGAGATGTCAGCACAGGATCAAACCAAGAAACACAAGCCCGATTAGAGTAAGGCAGAATGCTTCTTTTGCAAGAAGCGGAGGTACTGAAAGAGAAATTATCCTCAGTACATTACTTTACTAGATCCGAACAGGTCGAGGAGGAAGCAAGTAGTTGCTGTACAAGGTAATTATATGATAGCTCCTTGCAACTTCTTAATTTATGATACTACTACCTATGTATTAGATACCGAAAGCCCTTATCTTATTTGTAATTCGATGCAGGATTTATAGGTCAGTAGGAGATTTGGTGAAGGTAAGAGATTCCTGAACGTTGGAGATGGAAGACAAGTTTCAGTTCTAGCTTTAGGAATCATGAATCTTGTAATCAATTCTCATAGAGTTATTTTTAGTGATTGTCACTTTTGTCCAAATTTTTTATTGAATGTAATTTCTATAGACCTTTTGGCCAAGAACACTTATCAGTTTTTAATAAAAGTAAATTTTTGTGATATCATTTTAAATGGTGTTACAGTTTGTATTGGACAATTGAATAATAAAATATATCTATTATCACAACCTGTTAATGTAGTCTAAACCTTCGGTAAATGCCCTAGATTAGACAAAGTATCAGAAGTCTACCTTTAGCATTGTAGGCTAGGTCACATCAATAAGAACAAAATAAATAGATTGGCTCAAAAAGGAATTCTTGAGATTAATGATTGTGAATCTCTTTCGACCTATGAGTCCTATCTTCTTAGGAAAATGACCAAGTCATCTTTTATTGGAAAGGATGAATGTGCCAATGAACTCCTGAGTCTAGTACATACTGATGTATGTGGACCCATAAACACAAGCGCTAGAGATGGATATTTCTACTTTATAACCTTCACAGATGACTTATCGAGGTATGGGTATGTCTATTTAATGAAGCATATGTCAGAGTCATTTGAAATATTCAAACTATTCGGTAATGAGGTAGAAAAGCAAACTGGAAGGAGTATTAAAACTTTTTGGTCTGACCGAGAAGATGAGTATCTTTTCAGTGAATTTTTGACATATCTTAAAGAAAATGGGATTCTCTCTCAATGAACTCCTCCTGAAACACCATAGCATAATGGTGTGTCCAAAAGAAAAAATTAGATCCTGTTGGACATGGTTCGATCTATGATGGAATTTGTTGGTTTATCGATCTTTCTTTGGGGATATACGCTCAAGTCAGCTTATTATATTCTGAATAGAATTCAGTCTATTTCTAAAATGCCATATAAGATGTGGACAAGGTGTAAACCAGTACTCTCGTACCTTAAGATTTGGGAGCGTCTAGCTTATGTCAAACATTTAGTAACGAACGAGCTCATACCTAGGTCTGACAAGTGTAGCTTTATAAGGTACCCAAAAAAAGATCAAAGGGTATTACTTCTATCTAGTTGATGAACAAAAAGTATTTGTTAGCCTTAAGACAGTCTTTTTAGAAAAAAAGTTTCTTGGTGAAGGAACTAATGCCTTTAAGGTTGAGCTTGAGGAAGTTCGACAAGTAGAAGAATTGATATAAGTAGCTGAACCTAAATCAAATTTGATTCGATCAGATCTAGAGTCTATTGAACCTGCACCCTAAAGGCGATCTGGTAGAGTACCACATTAGTCAGACAGATACTATGATTTCTTGATTCGGGATGGAGATTATGTCGAACTCGATGAGAATGACGAGAATCCGATCACCTAGATGGATGCAATGCAGAGACCTGACTCTAGAAAATGGCTTGACAACATGCAATCCAAAATGAAGTCCATGAAGATCAATGATGTATGGACATTGGTTGATCCATCTGAAGGGATAAAATCCATAGGATGTAAGTGGATCTTCGAAAGAAAAAGAGGCACAAACGAAAAGATGGAGATCTATAAAGCCCGTCTGATTGCTAAGAGATATCATCAACATTATGGTATTGACTATGATGAGACATTTACTTCTATGGTAATGCTCAGATTCATTCAGATCATGCTTGCGATAGCTGGGCATCTAGACTATGAAATCTAACAAATGGATGTAAAAATAGCTTTCCTAAATGGAGAGCTGGATGAAGATGTGTATATGATACAATCTGAATGTTTCACATCCACCGATAAGTCTAAGATGTGCAAGCTTCAAAGATCTATTTATGGACTGAAGCAAGCATCTCGGAGTTGAAACATATGTTTTGATAAGACAATCAAGATGTATGGCTTCGTTAAGAATGAAGAAGAGTCCTGCATATATAAGTGGGTTAATGGTCTAGCAGTTGTATTCCTCATTTTGTATGTGGATGATATTCTCTTAATTGGTAATAATATCCTTGCATTACAAAAAATAAAGATCTGACTGTCATCGTAGTTCTCCATGAACGATCTGAAAGAAGCTTCCTACATCCTAGGGATGAAGATCTATAGAGATAGACCTAAAAGATTGCTTGGATTATTTCAGTCCACGTACATAGATACTGTGCTAAAGAGGTTCAGCATGAAGAATTTCAAGAAGGGTTATCTACCAATAGGCCATAAAATTTTTTTCTCGAAGAGGGATTATCCGACAATACCTCAAGAGAGAGAGCATATGAGTAAAATTTCATATACTTCAGCAGTGGGTTCTATCATGTATGTCATGACATGTACGAGACCAGATTTAGCATACTCACTAGGGATAGTGAGTAGATACCAATTTGATCAAAGAAAGAATCATTGGAAGATTGTTAAAACTATCATAAAGTATTTAAGAAATACTAAGGACCAATGGCTTATTTATGGTGAATCAGACTTGAAACTTATGAGGTTTATATAGTTTTCAGTCTGATCATGATGATAGCAAGAGTATGTCGGGATATGTATTTATCCTTAATGGTGGAGCTATTGCTGGAAAAGTTTCAAGCAGTATACCATGGCCAATTCAATATGCAAGGTGGAGTATGTTGTTGTATCAGATACTACCAAAAAAGCGGTGTGGCTAAAGAAGTTCATCACCGAGCTCGAAGTAGCATCCTTCCTAGTGGTTCAGTTCTACTCTTCTGTGACAGCTTTGGAGCCATTGCTTAGACGAAGAAATCCAAAGCACACCAGTGGACGAAGCACATTCTGCACTGCTTCCATCTTGTCTGAAAGATCATGGATCGAGGTGATATTGATCTTCAAAAGATCGATGGAAAGGAGAACCTGGTTAACCCATTCACTAAAGTTATTATGGTGAAGGAGTTCGATGATTTTAAGTCGAAGATGGGTATACGATACTGCATCGATTGGCTTTAGACCAAGTAGAAGATTATTAAAAATAGTATCCTAAAGTTAATCATCAGTCTATTGATAATGAAGCTAATTTATATAATTATATATAAATTATTAATTAAATAAAAATTATTCTGACTTTTTGATCATAAATCTTTCATCTTCTAATGAACTTCTGTTTGTTATGATGAAGTCCTTAGGACTATTTAGAATTGACAAAGAAGGATCATTTAATCCTTAAATATGTTCATGACCAAAGGATACGTTGTTATCAAGGACAACAACATTTATAAAGTATAGGTCGGTGTGTGCCATATAAGTTGGTTGTCCTCTTAACCAAGGAGTGTGGAGACACTGATATGGCATGTAGGTAAAATATAGGGGTACATTTGCACTGAATATGACCAACTCTGGAGCTTTTCTGCTATCAAGAATTGCTCTGATGGAATATGGGCATAAATATTCCTCCGACCTGAGATCTTCATGGTGACTTCCAAGCACCTCACTGTGCTTTGGTGTCAGACTACCTAAATTTCTAATTTAGTGATGGAAGATTTCTAGGTATAGTCAAGTACTTAAGAAATCGGTATGTGAATCAAGATGGGATTGACCACTCCTGGACTTAGGAGCTATGTTCAATAATGTTTCAATTTAGCAAAGCCTTGGTCAGGGTAGTCCTAGTGAAGGGTCACAGAACTAATTATTTTGAGACACGATTTGGATGTATCTTTCAGGATTGATAGTTAAATCTTGAGTCATTCTATGCATAGAGGTCAAAGAAATGAATTATGCGATAACCATATTCATGTAGGTTCTGAATATTATGATTGTACTATTCAACCTATCTAGATATTGGATACCATTGCTAGATGGTCACTTCGATTAGTATAGAAAATTGATTCCTATGCTACTGACTTAGGTTTGAACCTGTGGGATCACACACACTAGAGGTTTCTATCCAATCTAATGGTTGATCAAGAGAAGATTGATTAGTGATTTGATCACTAATTAACTCAATTTGATTGAGTAATTATTTTTGGATTAAGACTAATTGAATTGGATTCATTTGGATTTGATCCGATTAGGTTATGAGATGATCTAATCGTTAAGGAGGTTTGATCCCTGATTTGATCAAAGGTTTGGCTTGATTAATTCTTGATTTAATTAGGATTTAACTAAGCCTAATTAAGCCTAAATAATTTGGGTTTAAATTAGTCTAATTGGGCCTAACCAATTTGGATTGAATTGGTTCAATTGGATGTCAAATAAGAGACTAGTTTGACTAGCCTTCCCATGCGCCACATCACCAATATTTGCACCATCTTTTCTCCATGAGAAAGAGGTTTCTCATGATGATTTCAATGTAAGGGAGGGCGCACATTCCCTCTTCTCACATGCCTTAAAAATTGGCCTGATCTGATTACAAATTCAATTCAAATGGGATTTGAGTTTGAATGGATAATCTCTTGATCTAAGCTAATCCCACACGTCTCTCATGTTTATGCACATCTATAAAATAATTGATTTTATGGACGTGCATAAGGAATAAAAGAAAGGAGAGAGAGAACATGAAGAATGAAAAGAGAAGAGAAAGTCTCTTCTTTGTGTGCATGAGAAAAAACCAGACGTAAGGTATTTGGGTGAGTGCATTTCCTAGAATCTCTACCTAGGTTTGGAATTCAAGATTGTGAGTTACGAGGGTCGTGACTTCACAAAACTTATGGAAGACCTCCTCTTCATCATCTTCTGTGTTCTTTGGGATTCGGAGCATCCGAAGATCCTATGAAGAAGATCAAAGAAGTTTCATCTACATCTATCGTTGAAGACTTTTATTCGAGCTAGCACTCGGAAGGAGTTGATCAGGTTCTAGGCTTCGTGTGGATTACCTATGGAAGCTAGACACGTGTGTGACTGTATTGTAGCGATCAGATCTACATCAAAAAGATCAGATTACGGAGATCATCTATCCACAAAATGATAACGTATTCTAAATATGTAGAAACAATAAAATAGTTTTATTGTACTTGCTATTTTATTTTTCAGATATATATGCATATATGATACATTAAATCCTAAATGTATAGAATTTTCAGATTAGATTTGTAGCTCTTATTATTAATTTAATTAATAATAGTTTCCACTATGTATGATTTTTGAAAAAATTTTTGAAAGTAGAGCTAGAAATCATGCACGTTCCCTTCACGCATACCATTGCTAATAATTTTTTAAATTTAAAAAATAAAATAAAAAAGTATTGGTGATAGCATTAGAGATAAAAAATACCATCACTAATAATTTTTTAAAATCTAAATTAAAAAAAATAAAAAATAAATATTAGAGATGAAATTAGCGATAGGATATGCCATCGCTAATAGTATTTTAAAATTTTAAATATAAAGGTAAAATAAAAAAAGTATTAGGGATGGTACCTACCATCGCTAATACTATCACTAATTATCTTTGTTGTTGCTTGAAATTATTTGCTTCGAAAGCAGAGCAATCGATCTCATGTAGGGGTGCTGGAGTGAATTACAAAATAAAGTTTGAGATAGAGAATTTGACTCCAGCGAGAATCCTCCGACCATCAAGTCAGTAGAGAACGAAGAAGCAACAATAGATTATCTAAGAGGGATTTCTTGCTTATCTGGATACTCGAAACTTATGATATTTGTAGAGGAGAAGTATTATAGGAACGTGCAGTTCCACAAGTCTTAGAACATTAATTATGCTATTATGGATGAGATATTTGCTCCATGAGATCAGGAGATTCAAATATCCTTTTTTTATTTATAAGCTAGATAAGTGGTGTTACCTTATGGTACATGTGTTATGGTATCAACTTACTCTGATACCAAACTATTGGGATATTAGCTATTCTGATACTGCTTGTTAAGGATCTAGTACAAAATTATTATGATAGAAAAAAAAAATAAATAAAATAAAAAATAATTGAGTACGTGGATCAATCTAAAGACTCACCTCCATGGGGCATGCAATGCTTTACTATGAAAGAGAAAAATAGGTACAAAAGGAGAACACCCACTCTCAACTCACCGTACACAAATCTCTCTCAACTAGAAGTTATTCTCATAAAAGTTCTCTCAGAATCTCAAGAAGATCCATAGAAGCTACAAGATGCTCTGCCCTTATAGCCTCCTCATCGGATGTTATGCACCTATTGCTTCTCTCTCTCATAGGCTGCACATACTTGGTGCTCTACCAAGCTCCTCTCGATGATTGCCTGAGCCTCTTTACGTGCCTCTCATGCCACATGCACCATCTTTTTTGCTCCACAGCATCTCAGTCCTTTAAATAGGATAAGAATCCTCTTCTCAATAGTTCATAGGAGTCCTAATAGAGCTCATTCTCCTAATATGAGTCGAATATGTCCTTAATGGAGTCTTGAAATATTTTCTGACCTTCAGATCATAATCACAATCCTCCATGGCTGCTGGATCTTGTGGTTCACATGCAACTCCCATAGACCCCTTAGATTAATTATAATCCGAGTCCAAACAAAAAGATTCCATCATGTTCTGCTCGCCTCCATTGAGCCGGCTTGGTCAGGGGTTAAGCTGGCTCGACTGCATATCATCCAAACTTCTGTTGTTTATCTACTTGAGAAAGTCAGCTCAACTATGGTTCGAGCTGGCTCGATCTCAATCCGAGTTGGCTCGATCGCATATTAGAGCTGACTCGACGATTGTACTGAAAATTAATTCTCTTCTTACTGCAGATTGAATTCAAGACGTTAAATCCTAACAATCTCTATCTTAACTCGATATTCAGCCTTCACCTGACTTTGAGAGCTTATGATCCATCTCACTTCCATGCCCTAGGACATGCCTGCTGATCATGGATGGGCAAATGTGGGAGTCGAGCCAAGCCACTCGATCCCACTTCTATCATGGGCTATGTCCACTTTGACCAAAGACCTACTCGAGAAATTCTCCTATAGAAATAGAAACTTCACTCTGCGACGTCGCCTCTCGTCCTCCTGAGTCTTCCGTCTCATGCCCGATCCATCTCCACCTGGAGCTCCACCTTGCACTAGACTTTCTCTGGCTTCTAAAGCTCCACCTCGCATTGGATTTTCTACCAGATAGTAATATCCTCTTATCTTCTTTTTTTCCTCTAATATCATCCTATCATCATGCATGACCTTCAGGATTTCATCATCAGCTATCCATCTCTAGCCGTTTAAATCCAGTCTGTTCAGTGAGATAAGATTCTGCTTGAAATCGGGTATGTCTCAGATCTCCCCCAATCTCCTCACTACACCATCATGTATCTTTCAGCTGACTATCTCGATGCCTCTAATCGCACAGTTTGATCCATCCAGTAGATAAATAGTGCCATCACTGCTCTCTAGAAAGTCAAACTGCTCATTTCTGCAACAAACATGATATGTGCATGCAGAATCTAAAATTTACTACTGGAAAAAATTAGATACATCATTAGATATCTCCAAGACATCATCCTCTAACTCGCTATTGGCCATCATTGCAGTAGCCCTCATCCAATCCTTGAGTTGTGGGCAATCCTTGATTGGATGCCCTAACTCATCACACCTATAGCATCTGATCTTGATAGGATCCCTCATCTTGGACCTGGATCATCCTTCTTGCAATCCTCTATCACTCAGTCTACTGTCTCCTGCTCCTCCAGAAATCGCCAAAGGTGAGCTGCTGCCATATGAGCCTGAAGATGGGTTCTCCCTTCTGAGAATCTCATTCTAGAGTATCGCTGCAGTAACCTCATCCATCTTGATGGTGCTTTTTTTCACTAGAAGAGTAGTCACCAAGGATTCATATGAAGAAAAAAGTGATGCTAGCAAGACCAATGCTCTGGTCTTCTTCTCAACTTTTTTACCAATGTTGAGGAGGTCAGTAAGAATCTTCTAAAAGTTGGATAGGTGCTCCTACATGCTCTGATCTTCGTCCATCCATAGCTGATAGAACTATCTCTAAAGGAAAGCATGTTGGTGAGCGACTTTGTCATGTACAACTCCTCAAACTTCGACCACAGCATCATTGGAGAAGTCTCGTCAAGTATATGGATCATCACATCATCCAATAGGTATAAATGGATCATGCTCACCGTCTGCATTTGGATCTACTTCCAATCCTTTACCTCTATGGTGGCTAGCATCTCGTCATACAAGAGAGCATTGATCAACCCATGTTGGATGAGGACATCCTTTACGCTTGCTTGCCATAAGAAGAAATTATCTTTTTCATCGAATCTATTGATCTTCATCTTGATTGTGCTTGTCTTCTCTATATTCTTCAATCTTTATCCACTGCTACAATCTACGCTCCGGTACTATCTGGCTCTTATACTAATTATTATGGTATCAACTCACTTTGAAACCAAACTATTGGGATATCAGCTACTCTGATATCGCTTGTTAAGGATCTAGTACCAAATTATTGTGATAGAAAGAAGGAAGAAATAAAATAAAAAAATAATCAAGTACATGGATCAGTCTAAAGGCTCACCTCCATGGGATATGCAAAGCTTTACTATGAAAGAGAAAAATAGGTACAAGAGAAGAACACCCACTCTCAACTCACCATAATAAATCTCTCTCAACTAGAAGCTATCCTCATAAAAGCTCTCTCAGAATTCTAAAGAGATCCATAAAAGCTATAAGATGCTCTGCCTTTACAGCCTTCTCGCTGGATGCTATGCACCTATTGCTTCTCTCTCTCATAGGCTGCATATACTCGGTGCTCTACCAAGCTCCTCTTGATGGCTATCTGAGCCTATCTATGTGCCTCTCATACCACACGCACCATCTTTATTGTTCCACAGCATCTCAATCCTTTAAGTAGGATGAGAATTTTCTTCTCAGTAGTTCACAGAAGTCCTAATAGGGATTGTTCTCCTAATATGAGTCGAACATATTCTTAATAGAGTTTCAAAATATTTTTCGACCTTCAGATCATGATCGCAACCCTCCATGGTCGTTGGATTCTATGATCCACGTGCAACTATCATAGATCCCTTGGATTAATCATAATTCGAGTCCAAACAAAAAAAAATTCCTTCATGTTCTTCTCGACTTTGCAGAGCCGGCCCAGTTAGGGGTCGAGCTGGCTCAACTACATCTCATTTGGACTCCTACTATCTGTCTACCTGAGAGAGCCAGCTTGGCTATGGTTCAAGCTGGCTCGATCTCAATCCAAGTATGCTCGATCGTGTATCAAAGTTGGCCCGACGACTATGCTGAAAACTAATTATCTTCTTGCTGTGGGTCGAATTCAAGGTATCAAATCCTAACAATATGAGGGTTCCACATATTAATTACATGAATTCTCAATCAGGAGCTAAAAATATTAGCCTTCATATGCCCTCCATGTGGGGTATTTATTATTTTTGGCCTTTTTTGCATGGCATGAATGGTTTCCATACGAGTCAGGAGGCCATTAATTGAGGTGTCAGAGTAGACCATGTGATTGGTGGTACCCAAGTAGAGTCTCAACTAAGCATATATATGTCCAAGTCTTAGCTTGGATAGCTCTTTCTATACCTTGGATAGCTCATCCCATACCTCAAATAGCTCATAGCAATAGAGTATAGCTCTTCTTTAGCTTTTCCCAATAGGATATGAATTCGAGGCATCGAAAATACCTCTATAACATTACCCCCCTACTCTTAAGTCTGAGAATCAGATGAAAGGAGTATTATCGACATGATACCTTAGGCCTAGGGACATCCATCTATACATTCCTTTAAGGCATTTGGTCCTCATTTAATGCAAGCAGTGGAAGTAGTTGAAGAAAAGCTTGAATTTTGAGGCGATATAAAGTCCTTTGAGCTTAAGCCAATCAAAGGCTATTAAAGCTTAAGCCAATTAAAGGCCATTAAGGCTTAGGCTGATCATAAGCTATTAACGCTTAGGCAAATCAAAGGCCGTTAAGGCTTAGGTCGATCATAGGCCATTAATACTTAGACTGATCAAAGACTATTGAAGTTTAAGCCGATCATAGGTCATTGATGCTTAGGCTAATCAAAGATCGTTTTGGCTTAGGCTGATCATAAGTCATTGATGCTTAGACTGATCAAAGGCCATTGATGCTTAAGCTGATCAAAGATCATTGAGGCTTAGGCTGATCAAAAGCCATTGACGCTTAGGCCGATCATAGGCTATTTTGGCTTAGGCCGATCATAGGCCATTGATGCTTAGGCCAATCAAAGACCATTGATGCTTAGGCCAATCAAAGGCTATTGAGGCTTAAGTCGATCATAGGCCATTGATGCTTAGGCAAATCAAAAATTGTTGAAGCTTAAGACGATCATATGCTATTGAGGCTTAAGCCGATCAAAGGCTATTTTGGCTTAGATCGATCATAAGCCATTGATGCTTAGATTGATCAAAGGCTGTTAAGGCTTAAGCCAAGCAAAGGCCGTTAAGGCTTAGATCAATCAAAGGTTATTTTAGCTTAGGTCGATCATAGACCGTTTATGCTTAGGTGGATCAAAAGCCATTAATGCTTAGGCCGATCAAAGGCTATTTTGGCTTAGGCCAATCATAGGCCATTGATGCCTAGACTGATTAAAGGCCATTGAGACTTAGGCCGATCAAAGGCCGTTGAGGCTTAGGCCGATCAAAGGTCATTGATGCTTAGGCCAATCAAAGGCTATTTTGGCTTAGGCCAATCATAGGCTATTTTGGCTTAGGCCAATCATAGGCCGTTGATGCTTAAGCCGATCAAAGGCCATTTTGAGCTAAAGTTGATCGATGGCCATTGAATTAAAGTTGATCAAAGGTTATTGAGGCTGATCGAAGGTCAATTACTGAGGGTTGAGGGTCCTTTTGATGATGTGACCCTTTGAGGCTAGTTTTTGGAGGTTGTCTCTCTGATTATATAGGTCACATCTTGGTCTTCATCTCATCTTTGTGGCCTTGATTCAATCTCTACTTTAGCTTAAGTACTTGAAGATCTATTGTTCTATAAAAAAAATAATATAGAATAATAGATAGGACCTAAAAACTTTTTATCATGAGAGTTGTGAGCTTTGTTTGAGAGCTTTTGGATTCTGCCTGACTCTTTTGTTATTTGTCTTAATTTGAATTGGAGTTTTACACCAGTTTGGGTTTATTTTTGCGTTGGATTAGCTTGATTTCATCTCAGATTTATCTTGATTTCATCTCAGTTTGGCCTTGAGCTTGATCTCGACTTGGTCGTTAGCTTGACCTCAAATTAACCTTGATTTTGACCTTGGATTGATCTTGAGCTTGACCTCAGATATTTGCTAATTTTGACCTTCTGAGCTTAAAATTCTACTCATTTTGGCCTTCTGAGCTTGGATTTCTACTCATTTTAGTCTTCCAAGCTCGGATTTTTGCTGACTTTACCTTTTGAGTTTGGATTTCTACTCTTTTTGGCCTTCTAAGCTTAGATTTTTACTAATTTTGACCTCCTGAGCTTAGATTTCTACTCACTTAGCTTTCTGAGCTCGAATTTCTACTTATTTTGGCCTTCTAAGCTTAGATTTTTGCTCATTTTAATCTTCTGAGCTTGAATTCTGCTGATTTTAGCATTCTAAGCTAAAATTTTTACTCATTTTGATTACTTTGCCTTTTGAGCTTGAATTTCTAGTCATTTTAACTTTCTAAGCTTGGATTTCTACTAATTTTGACTTTCTGAGCATAGATTTTTATTGATTTTAGCATTTTGAGCTCGAATTTTTACTTATTTTGACTTTCTAAGTTCAGATTTTTGCTCACTTAGCCTTCTGAGCCTTGATTTTTGCTCATTTTGAATTTTTGAGCTTGGATTTTTTTTCTAATTTTAGCATTTTAAGCTTGGATTTCTGCTCATTTTAGTCTTCTGAACTCGGATTTCTGCTTAGTTTGCCTTCTAAACTTGGATTCTGCTCATTTTGTTCTTCTAAATTTGGATTTCTACTCATTTTAGTCTTCTAAGCTTGGATTTCTGCTCATTTTGCCTTCTGAGCTTGGATTCTTGCTCATTTTTTACCTTCTAAGCTCGAATTTGCTGATTTTTGGATTCTGAGCTCGAATTTCTACTTATTTTGACCTTTTGAGCTTGGATTTTTGCTTATTTTAGCATTTTAAGCTTGGATTTCTACTGATTTTAACCTTTTGAGGTTGGATTTAGGAGATCAGCTTCAATCTTTACTTTAGCTCATTATGATCCTTGCTTCGAATTGGTCTTGGCCTCCAATTCAACTTGATTTGGCTCAAAGATCCATGATCCTGTGAGAAGAAAAGAAAAGTAAAATGAAGAATAAAGGCTTGAGAGCTTTTTACCATGAGAGTTTTGTTTGAGAACTCATGAGTTTTGCTTGGCTCCTTGTTATTCGGCTTGGGCTTGATCTGTACCTTGAATTACTTTAATTTTGACTTCAGATCAGGCTTTGATCATACATATGAAATGCACGAACTTTAATGCCGTAGATGACTTGGGTTGTGCATGGAATCATGTGAACTTTGACATCGTAGGCAACTTCGACCGCATTGGGAACATGTGGCCTCAATGCATGCGGAACTTTGGCCGCATCGGGGTGCTTGGATCTTAGCACGTGGGGAACCTACACCGCATTGGGAGCATGCGGATCTTGGTGAAGGAGTGAAGTCAATGGTGACAAGCTCACGACTGCTAAAGGCATAGGGGCCAAGGCGGCCGTGATGGGCTCGCGAGAGTGAGGTCATTCATTACGAGCCGGTGATAAAATTTCTCCCACTAGCTGCTCCTTCCCATTAGCCATGCGTCATTATTTCGACACATCATTTCGATCGAGTGGTCTAGGTGTATACTCACAAATGTGAAGATTGTGCTCTTCCTCTATCTGCTATTGCTTAAAATTATTTGCTTCGAAAGTAGAGCAATCGATCTCATGGGGGGTGCTAGAATGACCTGCAAAATAAAGTTCGAGCTGGAGGATTTGACTCTGGCAAGGACACTCCAATGCTCAAGTCAGTAGTGAATGAAGAAGTAAAAATGAGTTCTTTGAGAGCAATTTCTTGCTTACCTGGATCCTCGGGGCTAATGATATTTATAAAGAAGTATCGTATGAACATATAGTTCCACAAGTCTCGGGCTGTTAATCATGCCATTATGGATGAGATATTTGCTCCATGAGATCAGGAGGTTTGAATATATCCTTTTTTTCTCCATAAGCTAGATGAGTGGTGTCACCTCATGGTACATGATAATTATCATAAATTAATAAATAAAAGCATTAAATATATATTAATTTAATATTTATTTAAAAGAATTGATACTTTTATAGATGTTTTATAGGAAAGAAGTTCAACAATATGAAGAGCTCGATTTATGGGTTCCAACGTAATAAATTTCACTTAAATCAGAGCTAAAATGAAAAAGTTATGAAACCTAAAATTTTAAAATTAAAAAAAAAATAGATCGATGCATGGTGGATCGATCGGTCGGTCCATGGAATAGGCGTAGATCGGCCAGCTCAGTAGTCATGACCAATCAGCAGCTATCATGTGGTGAACCTAAATTTCTAAGAGGTCTACGTATTTTTTTTTGTGGCATATAGGGGCAAATTCATCATTTTGTCGGGCCAGGCATGCGGAGATTGGTTTGGGTCTATGGTTGTGCTCGATTCACAGCGGTCCATGAGCATAGTTTTTGCATGATCTGATGGTTGAGAGCAATCCTAATTTAGATCTGATGGCTGTGATTCAAGCGCTGACAAATGGCTCCTGTCTCTCTTGGTTGGCATCCAATGGCAAATATTTATTCCCAATTTGATTCAAATTTCTAAAGGCACAGTGTGCGATCCAACAGCTCCAAACATTTCTTCCTTCGATCCAATAGTGAAGAACCAATCTAGGGCTTGATTAAACAGTTTGTGGTAGATTTTGATAGGATCTAAGCCTTTGATCAACAATCTGATGGCCAGGATTTTATTAGCGTCAAATAATTCGAGCCAAACTAGAATTGAACTCTAAAAAAGACCACAAAACTCCTAATTTCCTCTCTATTTAAACCCCTATTCACACCAAAAGGAGAAGGAGGTCCTGGGAGCAATAGTAAGCAATTTCTTCTTCTCTTTTCTCTTTTTCTTCCTTTTTCTTTTATTTTTCTTCCATCCAAGAAGCTTAAAGATGTCAATTGTGAAGAAATTTTCAAGCATGCATGGCTAAGGATCTCGTGTCTCTAGGGAGTAAGAAAAATCTTCAGTATGAGAGTTTATAATTAAATCTTATATTTTTTTTTATTTGAGCAATAAAATTTTTTTATCTATTTTTTGCATGCCAATCTTATTTATTCTTTAATGTTAAATTTTTTATAATTTATAACTAAAGAGACAGATCATGATCGTAGAAAGATACGGTCTGTGCTCAATTAAAATAATTTATAAAATTTATTAAATTAATATTTTATAATCTTTAATTGTATGATCTAATTAATCTATGTCTATATGATGGATTGTGATCATGTTAGATATGGTCCATACTTGGTAGAATAGGTTATGTTAGAACTAGGTCAAAGAAATAAATATAAGATTGCATATCCATAATAAAAAGATTGCATGATCAATTATAAACTTGAATACTAAAGATGGAACTAAAACCTGAGATAATTTTCTCTCTCTAATTAATTTATTAAAAACTACTTTTCTACTATTTTTTAATTTTCTACTACTTTAAGAATTCCAAAACCAATCAAATTAACAATCTTCTTTATTTTTTAATTAACTGCTCTCAATTCTCGAGAAAATTGGCATCCGACTCACTACTATTCTAACCCATAGTAAGTTAGGTTTAATTTTTATTTATTGCTCTAAACGACAAGCACCAAATTTTTGACATCGTTGCCGAAGATCTTGGCATGATTGATAAAAAAATAAATAAATAAATAAAAATTTATTTTTATTGCTCTTTAATTTTATTACTGCCTATCATAACTGCTTTCTATAGTTCAAACAAATTTATTACTTCTTGAGACTTAATCACTTGAATTTATTTTCTTTTGCAAAACTAAATAAACCAAAACCTAAAAAAGTATCTATAAAAAGATAAAACTTTAAACCCTAAAAATTCATCGACATCTCATAATGCTTAATTAATTAAGCATAACCATAAATATTAAATAAAATTAATTTTCAATATATTTGGACATCTTATTTTATTTGTATTGCATATTCATAATATACTTTAAGGGCACAACCCATTAAACAAGATAAGATGGAGATTTCATTATCCTTTCTTAGCCCATAAATGACCATCCTTCATATTGTATTGATCTAGACCTTAATTTAAAATCAATTAGATGTTGGATCCTAAGGATATTCGAGCTCAATAGGACAAGAAAATTCTAGAGTTGGATCGGATTCGGATTAGTTAATTGCTCGGTGTCTAAGGCAAGTTGTTCAAAGATTGTGGTTTTCAATTGATTTCATTATTTGATTTGGCTAACTTAGTTGGTGTTTAAGAAAAGCAATAAGCAGAGAATCTCCCATATCTTATACTTACCTGGCCAAATCAGTTAGCCAATTTTAAGCTTGGAGTGCTCAAAGGTGATCTTGGAATAGTTAGGAGCCATCTAGATCTAGATTAATCCTAAGATAGAGAGTCCGTGCTTACTTAATTTGATTACTAAATTCAAATCTAATTAAAGCACTCTTCTCTCTTTCATCTCTAGATTTAGGACTTCTTAGGACTCATCTTTAGAATCCTTTTTTTTTCTTTTCTCTCATCTCTCAAAAAAAAATTAAATCAAATATATATAATAAATAAAATTATTAAATAGCAACTTAGAAAAGAAAATCTGGTTGGTTAGTAAGAATAGATCCAAACCCCATCCTAATCCAAGAAATTGTTGAGTTCACAATTAGTGAGATAGATCAAGAACCTTAGACCCTAATGGATCTTTGCTATCCTATGGGCTCAGCCCAACAATCTTGTATTCGATTATCCCAAATTAATGCACCTAAATTTGAAATTAAACATCAAATCATCAACATGCTTCCTAAATTTATCGAGATTGAAGATGCATATATTTTCATTAGAGAATTTGAGGAAGTATGTGATACCATGAGAATACCCCAACTCTTGGAGGATGCCATTAAACTAAGACTAATTAATTTTATCCTTAAGAAAAATGCAAAAAAATGGCTATATAGTTTGCCCAACCACTCGATCACAACATGGGATGGTTTTGTCAAAGTGTTCTTAAGAAAATTCTTCCCTCATCATAAAATAGCAAAATTAAGGAACGAAATTAACCAATTCTACCAGTTAGAGGATGAATCATTTTAGAAATATTTAGACCATTTTAGGAACCTTTAAGCCAATGCCCACATCATGGGATAGAAACTTGGAGGTTGTGTCAAATAATTTATGAAGGTCTAGAACCAAATTCAAGGACCATGCTAGAGTCGATGTGCCAGGGCCAATTCATGTATAAAGAAGCCAATGAGGCATGGTAATTTTTAGAAGATCTAGTAGATTAGAGTTTGCAATAGGAGGTAACTAGAAAACTTATGCCAACAAGAGGTGGTATACATCAAGTTCCATCAATCCTAGCTTTAGAAGCCAAAATTGCCACATTGTAATAAAAATTTGAGGCCTTAGAATTAAAGAGATCAGCCAATGTAAACCAAGTATCTGCATCTATATGTAACGGATGCAATACACCAGACCATGTTATAGAAGAATAAACCCTCCTGATGAACCAGATTGATAATGATTATGCATAGGTGAATGCAACATGCCAAAGATCAAATAATAATCTCTATGCATCCACTTATAATCCAGGATGGAGAAACCATCCCAATTTTTCATGGTCACAAGGTCTAAATGTAGGCAGTCCAAGCATCAACTAGTCCAATCCAAGGCCTAACCCTATGCTAAACAATCCACCAAGCTTTAATAATAATGAAAAGAAATTAGATTCTCTTGAAAAAAACCTAGAAATTTTGATGAAATCATCTACTGATAACTCATCTATCCTTCATAAATTCATGCAAAACATGGATCATGCCATAAATTCAAACTCCCAAGCCATTACCCATCTAGAAATGCAGTTGGGTCAGTTAGCTTCAGCTCTCAGTGAAAGAGAAAAAGGTAAACTACCAACCCAACCTGAATCTAACCCCAGAACCCAAAACAACCAGAGACCACAACAAGGACCCCAGATCAACCAATTAAATGCCATTCACACATTAAGATCTAGGAGGCAAATAGATAACTTGGTAGGCACACCTGAATTAGAGGAAGACATAAAAGAACCACTACCTAAACTAAGTTCTGACCTAAGCCAATCCAAGGAACCTGAAATATTTGAATATGATGAAAACCTTAATGCACCAGCTAAGCCCATACCTAAATCTATTAGACCAACTACTAATGTTACAGCTCCATTCCCAAATAGACTGAAGTCCAATCGAAACTCAACCAAATTAGACAAAACCTTAGAGGTCTTTAAGCAAGTAAAAGTGAACGTCCCTCTACTAGATATGATCCAGCAAGTTCCAATCTATGCTGAATTCCCTAAGGATCTATGTACCAAAAAGAAGTCCACTAATGTGCCTAAAAGGCCCTTCCTGATAGCAAGTGTGAGTTCTTATCTATCAAATCATATGCAATAAAATACAAAGATCTAGGATCTCCTAGTACTATTCCATGCACTATAGGAGAAATCAACATTGATAAGGCTTTCTTAGATTTAGGGACAAGTGTTAACATTCTACCATATTCAGTATACAAGCAACTAGGGTTAGGAGAACTAAAGCCAACAAAAATGACTTTACAATTAGCAGATCGATTCGTAAAAGTTCCAAAGGATATAGTAGAGGATGTATTGATTAAGGTTAGTGATTTTATCTATCCTATAGACTTTGTCATTCTAGAAACTGAACCTATCGCAAATCCGAAGGGTCATATCCTAGTTATATGAGGTAGACCATTTTTTACCACAGCCAATGCACAAATCAATTACCGAAATGGACTGATGAAACTCATCTTTGGCAACATGTCTATAGAGTTGAATATTTTTCATCTGAATAAAATTCAAGAAACAAGCGATGTGAATTGGATTCAAAAGAATACATACAAGCCCATTGACCTGAGTGATGAAGAGTTTGATTATGAAATTCTAATGGACCAAGGAGATGAAGAGTTCAATGAACTCTCATCAATTAATAATTATAGGATGGAGTCAAGATGGGAGCCTCCAATTAAACCACTTGAGATAACGATTAAACCACCATCCAAACCATCTTTGGAGGAAGCACCTAAATTAGAACTCAAATCTCTCCCTAAGCACCTAAAATATGCCTATTTAGGTCCATCAGAAACACTTTCAGTAATCATTTCAGCAGACCTAGACCCTATATAAGAGGAAAAATTATTGACCATCCTTAAAGAAAATAAAGAAGCACTAGGATGGACTATGGCAGATTTAAAAGGAATTAGCCCCTCGATTGTTCAACATAGAATCCACCTATTAGAGGAAGCTAAACCAAAAAGAGATCCCCAAAGGAGACTCAACCCAGCTACGAAAAAAGTTATGAAAAAGAAAATAATAAAACTCCTTGATAATGGAATAATATATCTAATTTTAGATAGTTCTTGGTGAAGGGAAATCCTGATTTCCCGGTCCAGGTTCGTCCAGATCTGATTAGATCAAGAGATATATTTCAAAAATTTTCTCTTGATCTCAATCAGATCTTGATATGTTTCAGATCTGATTCTTATTATTTTAATAAATAAAATAAAACAAGATAAATTAAATCAAATTCAATTTACCTGATTTGGGTAATCCTACTACCCTGTAGATGATCCTGATTGCAGCGGAAGGTTCTGGATCTTAGCCACGCAAGCGCCTGGCCTCTACCGGTATCCACTCGGGTTGGATCTGGAGAACCTCTTCTTCTCTATCACACCTCCAAAAATCAGATCTGGATCTGATCTGGAGGATCTTCAAAACTCTTTTGAAGATCTGCAGTCGTCCTTTTGCAGCAGCGCAGCCTTCTTGCTTTTGATCGCCTTTCCTTGATCTGAATCGCACCAACCTAAATCCAAAACACTTTTGGACGTGGAGAGCAAGGGGAGAAGAGACTATGGCATGGAGAAGGAGGGGAGAGGCAGCCTTGGGGCATGGGAAATCTCTTTGAATTCACTTAGGATTAGGGTTGGGCGCAGGGTCTTATTTATAGACCTCTTGTGATCCAACTCCTCTTCCTCTCAACCAATCACAACCCTTTGTGAAATCAGATCTAAATCTGATTGGTTGGAATAGAGACCCCTGGATTCCTCCTTAGAGGGCGCCTAAGACCAGTCAAACTGGATTCTTAGTAGAACTCTGATTGGAATCCAAAAGGGAGGTGGAGTCCTTGTCCAACAAGGACTCCTAGGCGCCTCCTACTTGGGCTCACGCCACCCTTGGCGTGCGCCCTTCTCCTTGCCAGGTTCTGGCAGGGGGACAAGGCCCCCACCAGCTCTCCAATAGGTGCATGACATGTGGTCAAAAGTCAAAGGGTGAATGGTCAACGTTTGACCAGTCAAAGGTAGACTTTTGACCAAAGTCAAAGAACAAGAAATGGCAGGTGACCAAAAATGGCAGGTAATGTCTTACAAATAAGACAACCTATTCTGACTTGGACAACCTCCAGTCAGACCATATGAAGGCCTCTGATTGAGCACAAACTCCTTTGGCTCAGTCAGGACAACTTATTTATGATAGTAAAAGAAGAACGTTAGGTTCAATCGAGTGCTAGCACGATTTCCTTGAACCTAATTGAATCTCATTCAGATCAATTGAACTAGATCAGTTCAATTGATGATCACCAGATTCAAACCCTTGTTTGTGTGACCCAGTTAGGTTCAGTTCTGTATGGTAATGGGATATGTCATGATCTCTATCATAGACATCATCGAAACTCCTTTCGATGGATCAGAACTCTTCTGATTCGAACAGCTAGAATGATCGATCATCTAAATCATTCTAATTGCTCCCAAAATCCACCAGTGACACCTAGCAGTATATGGTGGCAACCCATCAGAGCTGAATGCGAACCTCTTGGTGCAGCTACCTGTGTGATTCAGTTCTTCTATCTTGAGCCCCGATCAGATTAGGGTTAAGGTGAACTCGTCAAACCCTAGTCTCTGTCATATGATGTAATCATTCGATTCGAGTCCAATGTGAAAATCTAAATAGAAACTCTTTCTATTATTTCACTCTACCATGGCCATGGGCTTCTGGACTTGATTCTCATGATCATCATAGGGCTACTCCTCTACCACCGAGGTAGATAGATTCCATCTTGATGCAATCCAGTTCCTACAATGAACATGCTATAGCCAACATACACCTCAGGGTTCCATATGGCTAGGAGACCGAGTAATGGTGTAGTCAAACTATAACACCCTCAAGGTGAACTGCCGATGCATCTCAGGTCAAAGAACCAGACACACTACTGCAGCATCGAGTCAGTCATTGACGAGAAGGTAGACTTCCTAATGACTACTCGAGGTGGTCACGCTCAGTGCCCTCGTTCTCTAACGAGTACCTGTACTCTCGCTCCGGTGTCTCCACACCGTAGACTCAAGACTCATCTACTAAAGAGAAGCGATCGTACACCAACCTTCCGGATCAATCACCATCCTCGTGATGATCCTATGGTCGGGAGCTGTTTATGAGTTAATAATGATTATTCATGTCTTAAATTTTCAACTCTTGAAAATATGAATTATCATTACCATTAACTCAAAGGATGTATCACAGACACTAAATACACATGTGTGATAGAAAATAACCCATTTTATTAATTATAGTCAAAATTATAATTTTGCCCCTAGAAGTGTATTACAAGTGTCAGCCAATTCTGGCTTCTAGGGCACATATATCTAACAATCTCCCACTTGTCCTAAAGCCAATTGGCTACAAGTCTAAGTCCCATCTTCTCAAGGTGGGCTTCGATCTTCTGCTGGCCCAACGGCTTTGTAAGTGGGTCTGCCACATTATCTGCGGAGTTGACTCTCTTGACCTCAACGTAACCTTTCTCAAGGTAATCGCGGATGAGATGATATCGCCGCTCAATGTGCTTGGACTTCTGGTGAGACCTCGGCTCCTTAGCAAGGGCTATGGCGCCATTGTTGTCGCAGTAAAGAGGAATGGCATCTGATGGCATTACTCCAATTTCTGCAGCAAACTTCTTGTACCAGAATGCTTCCTTTGCAGCCTCTGATGCAGCTATATATTCTGCTTCCATGGTGGAATCTGCTATCACAGTTTGCTTGGAACTCTTCCAGCTGACAGCTCCACCATTGCACACAAACAGACTTCCAGATGTCGACTTTCGATCATCTATATCGGACATGAAGTCCGAGTCTGTGTATCCCTGAACTTGGAGTTCTCCGTTACCAAAGACCAACATCATATCCTTAGTTCTTCTCAAGTACTTAAGGATACATTTCACAGAAGTCCAGTGTTCTTCACCTGGATTTGACTGATATCTGCTTGTGACACTCACAGCATGGGCTATATCAGGTCGTGTACATAGCATGGCATACATGAGGCTCCCTATTGCAGAAGCATAAGGGATCTTGCTCATGCGTTCTATTTCCTCAGGTGTGCTGGGGCACATCTTCTTGGAAAGATGAATACCATGTCTGAAGGGTATTAATCCCCTCTTAGAGTTTTCCATACTAAACCTCTTTAGTACTTCCTCTATGTACATCTTCTGTGAAAGTCCTAGCATCCTATTCGGTCTATCCCTATAGACCTTAATTCCTAGAATAAAGGATGCTTCACCTAGGTCTTTCATGGAGAATTCCTTGGACAACCACATCTTGACTGATGTCAACATGGGAATATCATTCCCAATAAGGAGGATGTCATCCACGTACAATACGAGGAAGACAACAGCGCTCCCACTGACCCTTTTGAAAACACATGGTTCCTCTTCATTTTTGATGAAACCAAACTTTTTGATCACATCATTGAAACGAGTGTTCCAGCTCCGAGATGCTTGCTTAAGTCCATATATGGACCTTTGCAGCTTGCAAACCTTGTGATCAGTATCACTGGATGTGAAACCTAGCGGCTGTTCCATATAGATATCTTCCTCAAGATATCCATTTAGGAATGCCGTTTTCACGTCCATTTGCCATATTTCATAATCGAAATAGGCTGCAACAGCAAGCAATGTGCGGATGGATTTTAGCATAGCTACCGGGGAAAAGGTATCCTGATAGTCAATGCCTTCACGTTGACTATAACCTTTTGCCACCAGTCTAGCCTTGAATGTCTCCACATTCCCATCTGCACCAATCTTTCTCTTGAAGATCCATTTACACCCAATAGGTACTATACCTTCTGGTGGATCTACCAAGGTCCAGACTTGGTTTGAGTGCATCGAGTCGATCTCTGACTTCATTGCCTCAAGCCATTTCTCGGAGTCGATATCTGATATCGCCTCGTTGTAGGTTTTGGGATCATCACCATGAGCACCATTACCTATGAGGAACATTTCCTCTACATCCTCTGAAATAATACCTAAGTATCTTTCAGGGGGACGGGAAACTCTTTCCGATCTACGAGGTGGAGGAGGTAGTGTTCTTATTGGCTCAACCTGATTTGGTTCCACTTGGTCCTTAGCTCGTTCTGCTTGTGAGACTTTCTCATCAAGCTTAATCTGCTTTCCAATGCCACTATCTTGAATAAACTATTTTTCAAGAAATATGGCATGTCGACTCACAATCACATTGTGGTCTTCTGGAATGTAGAAATAGTATCCTAATGACTCTTTAGGATATCCTATGAATCGAGCTCTAAAGGACCTAAACTCTAACTTGTCCGCTTGTTGTCTTTTGACATGAAGCCGGACAACCCCAAATTCTGAGATGACTCAGACTTGGTTTCTTACCGTGCCATATCTCATACGGTGTGGTAGGAACGGTTTTAGAGGGAACCCTATTCAGTAAATAGATTGAAGTTAATAATGAATGTCCCCAAAGAAAATCTGGGAGGTCTGTGAAGCTCATCATGGATCGAACCATATCCAATAGAGTCCGATTTCTCCGTTCTGAAACCCCGTTGAGTTGAGGTGTTCCTGGTGGAGTCCATTGAGAGACTATGCCATTTTCCTTAAGATAGTCTAGGAATTCCCGGCTAAGGTATTCACCTCCTCGATCTGATCGAAGAACCTTAATGGGTTTTCCAGTTTGTTTTTCTACTTCATGTCTGAATTCTTTGAACTTTTCAAAGGCTTCAGACTTGTGTCTCATAAGATACACATACCCATACCTAGACAGATCATCGGTAAAGGTAATGAAGTAGACAAAATTGCCTCTAGCCGGCACATCGAAATGGGCCGCACACATCAGTATGTACTAGGGCAAGGAGATCTGTGGCCCTCTCCCCATGTCCAACAAAAGGGAGTTTAGTCATTTTGCCTTGAAGACAAGATTCACAAGTTGGATATGACTCAAAAGTCAATGGACTCAATAGCCCATTTTTCTCCAATTTGTTAATCCTATCTTCTGCTATATGACCTAATCTCAGGTGCCATAGATATCTGTCGTTTGGACTATCCCTAGGTCGTTTGGCATTCACGTTTTGCTCGATAGTTAAAACAGGTACATCAATATGCAACTGATAAAGACCATTAACAAGGAAACCATTTGCAATTTTATTTCTTTCATAAAGAATGTTACAATGGTCCTTAAAGAAGGTGATCACATAACCTTCTTGTGCTAAGCATGAAACAGAAATCAAATTCCTGCTAGCTGCAGGCACATAATAACAGTCTTTTAAAACTAAGTCTAAACCAGATGGTAATCGCAGAGGGTATGTTCCCACGGCTACTGCAGCAACTCTTGCTCCATTACCGATGCGTAGGATCATGTCTCCATCCCTCAGCCTCCTGCTATCCTCAAGACCCTGCATAGAAGTGCACAGATGAGCACTAGAACCAGAGTCAAGCACCCAACTGGATGCAGAAGAAACCGTAAGGTTAGACTCAATAACGAGCATACCTCCAGAAGGACCTTCCTTCTTGTTCTTCAGGGTGGCCAGGTAAGTAGGGCAGTTCCGCTTCCAATGGCCGTCGCTGTTGCAATGGAAACACTTTCCTTTGCCATCGACCTTCTTCTTCGGTTCTGCCTTCTTCTTCTTTGATCCTTCTACCTTTTGCTTTTTCACAGACTTCTTTTTCTTTCCATAAGACTTTCTTTTGGAAGAAGTCCGTTCCATAGCAAGAACTGAGCCTTTAGAACCTTTCATAGAAAGCTCAGCGGTAACCAGCATATTCATCAACTCGGCCAAGGAATTTTGAAGTTTATGCATGTGGTAATTCATGATGAATTGCCCATATGCATCAGTCAAGGATTGCAGAATAATATCGTTCTGCAAGTCCAAGTCCAACTTCACACCGAGCTTCTCAAGCTCTTCCATGTCCTTGATCATTGTCAGACAGTGATCTTGGACTGACTGCCCATCACGCATCTTAGCCTTAAAAAGTCATTTCGTGACTTGATATTTGGCTGCGCGACTCTGTTCACCAAACATCTCCTGCAGGTGAGCCAACATTTGGCGAGCAGTCCCGATATCTTCATGTTGGCGCTGGAGCTCATCAGACATCGAGCCCAACATGTAGTATCTGGCCTTATTGTCTTCGTCAATCCATTTTTCCAGAGACGCTCTCTGTTCAGTGGATGGACGAGCTGGTAAGGTGGGAGGGTCCTGGTCCAAAACATGTGTTAACTTCTCTGAACCCAAAACAATTTTGTAGTTCCTGAGCCAATCTTTATAATTGGGTCCAGTCAGTCTATGTGTGTCTAGGATACGTGCCAGTGGGTTGGACGCAGACATTTTCCTGTAGAGAGTCAAAGATTCTAGTTAGATACTGTAATTTTGACTTGACCAATTTGTTTAGGGATTTTATTTTTAAACAAATTAGCTCCCACTATTTTCTCGGATCCCTACACTCCCTCTGTAGAGATGCGAAAATCTCCGCGATTGAATGATTTCTAGTGGGTGGTGCGGTCTCACCAACTGACTCATCACCTCACCTAACAGTTATTGGTGATGGGTTAGCCAATGAGTGAACAACTCTTGTTCAATGATTCTCTAATCATGGTGCACCCAAACTTGGTCTCTAATTCATGAATCTCACCGTATCCGGAATATTGATCCACTCCTTAGTTAAGTCAGACCCACCATTTGCATAGACTGGGTTCCTAATTGGGTCTCTCACCGTATCCGGAAATATTGAGCCCAACTCATCCTCCAGCCCATAGCATCCAATGCCTAATAGACATGGTTGCGTCTTCCCGGTGCAACTGAGCCACTGTATCCAGCCGAGAACAATCAACCCCGGGAAGGGCCCGCACGTCTACAATGGTGGAAGACCTCAGACTTAATCTTTTCTTAGGGAGAATTGATTCAGGTCTCATTAAACTAGACTTGGCTTAGTCATAACAATTATGACTAACCTAGTGGCATGGGTCAGCTCGGATTATTGACCACCTCAGATCAGAACTGTGTCAACAGATATGGCCAGGTAAGTGAGACCGGTGGAAGGAATATGCCGTTAACTCGCACAAGAACGCATTCAGGTCGAGTAGCTTCCAATTAAAAACCAGTCGATCGTCTGTGCCAAACTTACCTTAGACACCAAATTGTTGAGTCAGAACCAATTGGGTTAGCCTACAATCCAGACTCTAACCTCTGAGCCTAATTAGGTCTTGCTTGATCGTGACTCGATCTTGACCCAGACTTAATCCTATTAGGCTGGTCAATTTAAGCATTGTTGATCCCATCTAACCAACTCTTGATTCGGTTTGATCAACCGCTTAGACCTAATTGAGCTACCCAAGCCCGAACCCAGTATTATGAATATGTCTTAGATCTGAAATTCTCAATTTTAGACCTAATTAATATTCCATAAACTTAATTCTTAATTAAGTTGGGTTCATAAACAAAATATGCACAATAAATCCTAGGGTTTCAGGATCTAGGGTTTTGCAGAAAGTAAGTTTTGGGTTTCTGATTAAGGACGAACACGCAGCACCCCTACACGTCATAAGAACACCCCATCGAATGGGAAGAGAGGGCCTTTAAACCCTTCTTCGTTCTTATGACCGGACGGCCAAGAGGAACGCCTTAATCAGGAACATGTAAATACTACAAAACAGTTATAGATCTATATCATATATCTCATATACAAATTTAGATCTAATCATGGCATATTTTGCATACATCTCATGTATCAAATCATGCATGTTTTCAGATCTAAATTATCTCATAATAATCTAAAAAATTAGATTTAAATTGATCTAATCAAAATAAATTCTAATCTAGACAATTATGTAGAACTATTCTACAACTAGTCTAGTCATGCATCTAATCATATCTCATATGATATTTAAAATTAAATAATTTTTATTTGCTGTTTATCAGATGTTATTATAACACTTATAATATCAGAAAAATAGTAAATAAGAAGATCTAAAATATGATTTAATCAGATTAAATCAAAGACATGCAAAACTATTCTATAGAACTATTCTATTCTAGAACTAGTCATGCATATCTTCATGTTCTTAGATCCAAATCATTTAATTTTAATTTTTTCTGATTTCAGATCTGATCACATCTCATGTGACATCTGAAATCACTTTATTTTCTAATTAAAATAAAATTAAAATCAGATCTAAACAATTTAGAACCATGGCTCTGATACCAGTTGAAGGGAAATCCTGATTTCCCGGTCCAGGTTCGTCCAGATCTGATTAGATCAAGAGATATATTTCAAAAATTTTCTCTTGATCTCAATCAGATCTTGATATGTTTCAGATCTGATTCTTATTATTTTAATAAATAAAATAAAATAAGATAAATTAAATCAAATTTAATTTACCTGATTTGGGTAATCCTATTACCCTGTAGATGATCCTGATTGCAGCGGAAGGTTCTGGATCTTAGCCACGCAAGCGCCTGGCCTCTACCGGTATCCACTCGGGTTGGATCTGGAGATCCTCTTCTTCTCTATCACACCTCCAAAAATCAGATCTGGATCTGATCTGGAGGATCTTCAAAACTCTTTTGAAGATCTGCAGTCGTCCTTTTGCAGCAGCGCAGCCTTCTTGCTTTTGATCGCCTTTCCTTGATCTGAATCGCACCAACCTAAGTCCAAAACACTTTTGGACGTGGAGAGCAAGGGGAGAAGAGACTATGGCATGGAGAAGGAGGGGAGAGGCAGCCTTGGGGCGTGGGAAATCTCTTTTGAATTCACTTAGGATTAGGGTTGGGCGCAGGGTCTTATTTATAGACCTCTTGTGATCCAACTCCTCTTCCTCTCAACCAATCACAACCCTTTGTGAAATCAGATCTAAATCTGATTGGTTGGAATAGAGACCCCTGGATTCCTCCTTAGAGGGTGCCTAAGACCAGTCAAACTGGATTCTTAGTAGAACTCTGATTGGAATCCAAAAGGGAGGTGGAGTCCTTGTCCAACAAGGACTCCTAGGCGCCTCCTACTTGGGCTCACGCCACCCTTGGCGTGCGCCCTTCTCCTTGCCAGGTTCTGGCAGGGGGACAGGCCCCCACCAGCTCTCCAATAGGTGCATGACATGTGGTCAAAAGTCAAAGGGTCAATGGTCAACGTTTGACCAGTCAAAGGTAGACTTTTGACCAAAGTCAAAGAACAAGAAATGGCAGGTGACCAAAAATGGCAGGTAATGTCTTACAAATAAGACAACCTATTCTGACTTGGACAACCTCCAGTCAGACCATATGAAGGCCTCTGATTGAGCACAAACTCCTTTGGCTCAGTCAGGACAACTTATTTATGATAGTAAAAGAAGAACGTTAGGTTCAATCGAGTGCTAGCACGATTTCCTTGAACCTAATTGAATCTCATTCAGATCAATTGAACTAGATCAGTTCAATTGATGATCACCAGATTCAAACCCTTGTTTGTGTGACCCAGTTAGGTTCAGTTCTGTATGGTAATGGGATATGTCATGATCTCTATCATAGACATCATCGAAACTCCTTTCGATGGATCAGAACTCTTCTGATTCGAACAGCTAGAATGATCGATCATCTAAATCATTCTAATTGCTCCCAAAATCCACCAGTGACACCTAGCAGTATATGGTGGCAACCCATCAGAGCTGAATGCGAACCTCTTGGTGCAGCTACCTGTGTGATTCAAGTTCTTCTATCTTGAGCCCCGATCAGATTAGGGTTAAGGTGAACTCGTCAAACCCTAGTCTCTGTCATATGATGTAATCATTCGATTCGAGTCCAATGTGAAAATCTAAATAGAAACTCTTTCTATTATTTCACTCTACCATGGCCATGGATTTCTGGACTTGATTCTCATGATCATCATAGGGCTACTCCTCTACCACCGAGGTAGATAGATTCCCATCTTGATGCAATCCAGTTCCTACAATGAACATGTCATAGCCAACATACACCTCAGGGTTCCATATGGCTAGGAGACCGAGTAATGGTGTAGTCAAACTATAACACCCTCAAGGTGAACTGCCGATGCATCTCAGGTCAAAGAACCAGACACACTACTGCAGCATCGAGTCAGTCATTGACGAGAAGGTAGACTTCCCTAATGACTACTCGAGGTGGTCACGCTCAGTGCCCTCGTTCTCTAACGAGTACCTGTACTCTCGCTCCGGTGTCTCCACACCGTAGACTCAAGACTCATCTACTAAAGAGAAGCGATCGTACACCAACCTTCCGGATCAATCACCATCCTCGTGATGATCCTATGGTCGGGAGCTGTTTATGAGTTAATAATGATTATTCATGTCTTAAATTTTCAACTCTTGAAAATATGAATTATCATTACCATTAACTCAAAGGATGTATCACAGACACTAAATACACATGTGTGATAGAAAATAACCCATTTCATTAATTATATAGTCAAAATTATAATTTTGCCCCTAGAAGTGTATTACAAGTGTCAGCCAATTCTGGCTTCTAGGGCACATATATCTAACATTATTGCCGAATATTGAGCCCAACTCATCCTCCAGCCCATAGCATCCAATGCCTAATAGACATGGTTGCGTCTTTCCGGTGCAACTGAGCCACTGTATCCAGCCGAGAACAATCAACCCCGGGAAGGGCCCGCACGTCTACAATGGTGGAAGACCTCGACTTAATCTTTTCTTAGGAGAATTGATTCAGGTCTCATTAAACTAGACTTGGCTTAGTCATAACAATTATGACTAACCTAGTGGCATGGGTCAGCTCGGATTATTGACCACCTCAAATCAGAAACTGTGTCAACAGATATGGCCAGGTAAGTGAGATCGGTGGAAGGAATATGCCGTTAACTCGCACAAGAATGCATTCAGGTCGAGTAGCTTCCAATTAAAAACCAGTCGATCGTCTGTGCCAAACTTACCTTAGACACCAAATTGTTGAGTCAGAACCAATTGGGTTAGCCTATAATCCAGACTCTAACCTCTGAGCCTAATTAGGTCTTGCTTGATCGTGACTCGATCTTGACCCAGACTTAATCCTATTAGGCTGGTCAATTTAAGCATTGTTGATCCCATCTAACCAACTCTTGATTCGGTTTGATCAACCGCTTAGACCTAATTGAGCTACCCAAGCCCGAACCCAGTATTATGAATATGTCTTAGATCTGAAATTCTCAATTTTAGACCTAATTAATATTCCATAAACTTAATTCTTAATTAAGTTGGGTTCATAAACAAAATATGCACAATAAATCCTAGGGTTTCAGGATCTAGGGTTTTGCAGAAAGTAAGTTTTGGGTTTCTGATTAAGGACGAACACGCAGCACCCCTACACGTCATAAGAACACCCCATCGAATGGGAAGAGAGGGCCTTTAAATCCTTCTTCGTTCTTATGACCGGACGGCCAAGAGGAACGCCTTAATCAGGAACATGTAAATCTACAAAAAGTTATAGATCTATATCATATATCTCATATACAAATTTAGATCTAATCAAGGCATATTTTGCATACATCTCATGTATCAATTCATGCATATTTTCAGATCTAAATTATCACATAATAATCTAAAAAATTAGATTTAAATTGATCTAATCAAAATAAATTCTAATCTAGACAATTATGTAGAACTATTCTACAATTAGTCTAGTCATGCATTATCATATCTCATATGATATTTTAAAATTAAATAATTTTATTTGCTGTTTATCAGATGTTATTATAACACTTATAATATCAGAAAAAGTAAATAAGAAGATCTAAAATATGATTTAATCAGATTAAATCATGGAATGTAGAAATAGTATCCTAATGACTCTTTAGGATATCCTATGAATCGAGCTCTAAAGGACCTAAATTCTAACTTGTCCGCTTGTTGTCTTTTGACATAAGCCGGACAACCCCAAATTCTGAGATGACTCAGACTTGGTATCTTACCGTGCCATATCTCATACGGTGTGGTAGGAACGGTTTTAGAGGGAACCCTATTCAGTAAATAGATTGAAGTTAATAATGAATGTCCCCAAAGAAAATCTGGGAGGTCTGTGAAGCTCATCATGGATCGAACCATATCCAATAGAGTCCGATTTCTCCATTCTGAAACCCCGTTGAGTTGAGGTGTTCCTGGTGGAGTCCATTGAGAGACTATGCCATTTTTCTTAAGATAGTCTAGGAATTCCCGGCTAAGGTATTCACCTCCTCGATCTGATCGAAGAACCTTAATGGGTTTTCCAGTTTGTTTTTCTACTTCATGTCTGAATTCTTTGAACTTTTCAAAGGCTTCAGACTTATGTCTCATAAGATACACATATCCATACCTAGACAGATCATCGGTAAAGGTAATGAAGTAGATAAAATTGCCTCTAGCCGGCACATCGAATGGGCCGCACACATCAGTATGTACTAGGGCAAGGAGATCTGTGGCCCTCTCCCCATGTCCAACAAAAGGGGTTTAGTCATTTTGCCTTGAAGACAAGATTCACAAGTTGGATATGACTCAAAAGTCAATGGACTCAATAGCCCATTTTTCTCCAATTTGTTAATCCTATCTTCTGCTATATGACCTAATCTCAGGTGCCATAGATATCTGTTGTTTGGACTATCCCTAGGTCGTTTGGCATTCACGTTTTGCTCGATAGTTAAAATAGGTACATCAATATGCAACTGATAAAGACCATTAACAAGGAAACCATTTGCAATTTTATTTCTTTCATAAAGAATGTTACAATGGTCCTTAAAGAAGGTGATCACATAACCTTCTTGTGCTAAGCATGAAACAGAAATCAAATTCCTGCTAGCTGCAGGCACATAATAACAGTCTTTTAAAACTAAGTCTAAACCAGATGGTAATCGCAGAGGGTATGTTCCCACGGCTACTGCAGCAACTCTTGCTCCATTACCGATGCGTAGGATCATATCTCCATCCCTCAGCCTCCTGCTATCCTCAAGACCCTGTATGGAAGTGCACAGATGAGCACTAGAACCAGAGTCAAGCACCCAACTGGATGCAGAAGAAACCGTAAGGTTAGACTCAATAACGAGCATACCTCCAGAAGGACCTTCCTTCTTGTTCTTCAGGGTGGCCAGGTAAGTAGGGCAGTTCCGCTTCCAATGGCCGTCGCTGTTGCAATGGAAACACTTTCCTTTGCCATCGACCTTCTTCTTCGGTTCTGCCTTCTTCTTCTTTGATCCTTCTACCTTTTGCTTTTTCATAGACTTCTTTTTCTTTCCATAAGACTTTCTTTTGGAAGAAGTCCGTTCCATAGCAAGAACTGAGCCTTTAGAACCTTTCATAGAAAGCTCAGCGGTAACCAGCATATTCATTAACTTCGGCCAAGGAATTTTGAAGTTTATGCATGTGGTAATTCATGATGAATTGCCCATACGCATCAGTCAAGGATTGCAGAATAATATCGTTCTGCAAGTCCAAGTCCAACTTCACACCGAGCTTCTCAAGCTCTTCCATGTCCTTGATCATTGTCAGACAGTGATCTTGGACTGACTGCCCATCACGCATCTTAGCCTTAAAAAGTCGTTTCGTGACTTGATATTTGGCTGCGCGACTCTGTTCACCAAACATCTCCTGCAGGTGAGCCAACATTTGGCGAGCAGTCCCGATATCTTCATGTTGGCGCTGGAGCTCATCAGACATCGAGCCCAACATGTAGTATCTGGCCTTATTGTCTTCGTCAATCCATTTTTCCAGAGACGCTCTCTGTTCAGTGGATGGACGAGCTGGTAAGGTGGGAGGGTCCTGGTCCAAAACATGTGTTAACTTCTCTGAACCCAAAACAATTTTGTAGTTCCTGAGCCAATCTTTATAATTGGGTCCAGTCAGTCTATGTGTGTCTAGGATACGTGCCAGTGGGTTGGACGCAGACATTTTCCTATAGAGAGTCAAAGATTCTAGTTAGATACTATAATTTTGACTTGACCAATTTGTTTAGGGATTTTATTTTTAAACAAATTAGCTCCCACTATTTTCTCGGATCCCTACACTCCCTCTGTAGAGATGCGAAAAATCTCCGCAATTGATGATTTCTAGTGGGTGGTGCGGTCTCACCAACTGACTCATCACCTCACCTAACAGTTATTGGTGATGGGTTAGCCAATGAGTGAACAACTCTTGTTCAATGATTCTCTAATCATGGTGCACCCAAACTTGGTCTCTAATTCATGGAATCTCACCGTATCCAGAATATTGATCCACTCCTTAGTTAAGTCAGACCCACCATTTGCATAGACTGGGTTCCTAATTGGGTCTCTCACCGTATCCGGAATATTGAGCCCAACTCATCCTCCAGCCCATAGCATCCAATGCCTAATAGACATGGTTGCGTCTTTCCCGGTGCAACTGAGCCACTGTATCCAGCCGAGAACAATCAACCCCGGGAAGGGCCCGCACGTCTACAATGGTGGAAGACCTCGGACTTAATCTTTTCTTAGGGAGAATTGATTCAGGTCTCATTAAACTAGACTTGGCTTAGTCATAACAATTATGACTAACCTAGTGGCATGGGTCAGCTCGGATTATTGACCACCTCAAATCAGAACTGTGTCAACAGATATGGCCAGGTAAGTGAGATCGGTGGAAGGAATATGCCGTTAACTCGCACAAGAATGCATTCAGGTCGAGTAGCTTCCAATTAAAAACCAGTCGATCGTCTGTGCCAAACTTACCTTAGACACCAAATTGTTGAGTCAGAACCAATTGGGTTAGCCTATAATCCAGACTCTAACCTCTGAGCCTAATTAGGTCTTGCTTGATCGTGACTCGATCTTGACCCAGACTTAATCCTATTAGGCTGGTCAATTTAAGCATTGTTGATCCCATCTAACCAACTCTTGATTCGGTTTGATCAACCGCTTAGACCTAATTGAGCTACCCAAGCCCGAACCCAGTATTATGAATATGTCTTAGATCTGAAATTCTCAATTTTAGATCTAATTAATATTCCATAAACTTAATTCTTAATTAAGTTGGGTTCATAAACAAAATATGCACAATAAATCCTAGGGTTTCAGGATCTAGGGTTTTGCAGAAAGTAAGTTTTGGGTTTCTGATTAAGGACGAACACGCAGCACCCCTACACGTCATAAGAACACCCCATCGAATGGGAAGAGAGGGCCTTTAAACCCTTCTTCGTTCTTATGACCGGACGGCCAAGAGGAACGCCTTAATCAGGAACATGTAAATCTACAAAACAGTTATAGATCTATATCATATATCTCATATACAAATTTAGATCTAATCAAGGCATATTTTGCATACATCTCATGTATCAATTCATGCATATTTTCAGATCTAAATTATCACATAATAATCTAAAAAATTAGATTTAAATTGATCTAATCAAAATAAATTCTAATCTAGACAATTATGTAGAACTATTCTACAATTAGTCTAGTCATGCATCTATCATATCTCATATGATATTTAAAATTAAATAATTTTTATTTGCTGTTTATCAGATGTTATTATAACACTTATAATATCAGAAAAATAGTAAATAAGAAGATCTAAAATATGATTTAATCAGATTAAATCAAAGACATGCAAAACTATTCTATAGAACTATTCTATTCTAGAACTAGTCATGCATATCTTCATGTTCTTAGATCCAAATCATTTAATTTTAATTTTTCTGATTTCAGATCTGATCACATCTCATGTGACATCTGAAATCACTTTATTTTCTAATTAAAATAAAATTAAAATCAGATCTAAACAATCTAGAACCATGGCTCTGATACCAGTTGAAGGGAAATCCTGATTTCCCGGTCCAGGTTCGTCCAGATCTGATTAGATCAAGAGATATATTTCAAAAATTTTCTCTTGATCTCAATCAGATCTTGATATATTTTAGATCTGATTCTTATTATTTTAATAAATAAAATAAAACAAGATAAATTAAATCAAATTCAATTTACCTGATTTGGGTAATCCTACTACCCTGTAGATGATCCTGATTGCAGCGGAAGGTTCTGGATCTTAGCCACGCAAGCGCCTGGCCTCTACCGGTATCCACTCGGGTTGGATCTGGAGAACCTCTTCTTCTATATCACACCTCCAAAAATTAGATCTGGATCTGATCTGGAGGATCTTCAAAACTCTTTTGAAGATCTGCAGTCGTCCTTTTGCAGCAGCGCAGCCTTCTTGCTTTTGATCGCCTTTCCTTGATCTGAATCGCACCAAACTAAATCCAAAACACTTTTGGACGTGGAGAGCAAGGGGAGAAGAGACTATGGCGTGGAGAAGGAGGGGAGAGGCAGCCTTGGGGCATGGGAAATCTCTTTGAATTCACTTAGGATTAGGGTTGGGCGCAGGGTCTTATTTATAGACCTCTTGTGATCCAACTCCTCTTCCTCTCAACCAATCACAACCCTTTGTGAAATCAGATCTAAATCTGATTGGTTGGAATAGAGACCCCTGGATTCCTCCTTAGAGGGTGCCTAAGACCAGTCAAACTGGATTCTTAGTAGAACTCTGATTGGAATCCAAAAGGGAGGTGGAGTCCTTGTCCAACAAGGACTCCTAGGCGCCTCCTACTTGGGCTCACGCCACCCTTGGCGTGCGCCCTTCTCCTTGCCAGGTTCTGGCAGGAGGACAAGCCCCCACCAGCTCTCCAATAGGTGCATGACATGTGATCAAAAGTCAAAGGGTGAATGGTCAACGTTTGACCAGTCAAAGGTAGACTTTTGACCAAAGTCAAAGAACAAGAAATGGCAGGTGACCAAAAAATGGCAGGTAATGTCTTACAAATAAGACAACCTATTCTGACTTGGACAACCTCCAGTCAGACCATATGAAGGCCTCTGATTGAGCACAAACTCCTTTGGCTCAGTCAGGACAACTTATTTATGATAGTAAAAGAAGAACGTTAGGTTCAATCGAGTGCTAGCACGATTTCCTTGAACCTAATTGAATCTCATTCAGATCAATTGAACTAGATCAGTTCAATTGATGATCACTAGATTCAAACCCTTGTTTGTGTGACCCAGTTAGGTTCAGTTCTGTATGATAATGGGATATGTCATGATCGCTATCATAGACATCATCGAAACTCCTTTCGATGGATCAGAACTCTTCTGATTCGAACAGCTAGAATGATCGATCATCTAAATCATTCTAATTGCTCCCAAAATCCACCAGTGACATCCTAGCAGTATATGGTGGCAACCCATCAGAGCTGAATGCGAACCTCTTGGTGCAGCTACCTGTGTGATTCAGTTCTTCTATCTTGAGCCCCGATCAGATTAGGGTTAAGGTGAACTCGTCAAACCCTAGTCTCTGTCATATGATGTAATCATTCGATTCGAGTCCAATGTGAAAATCTAAATAGAAACTCTTTCTATTATTTCACTCTGCCATGGCCATGGGCTTCTGGACTTGATTCTCATGATCATCATAGGGCTACTCCTCTACCACCGAGGTAGATAGATTCCATCTTGATGCAATCCAGTTCCTACAATGAACATGCTATAGCCAACATACACCTCAGGATTCCATATGGCTAGGAGACCGAGTAATGGTGTAGTCAAACTATAACACCCTCAAGGTGAACTGCCGATGCATCTCAGGTCAAAGAACCAGACACACTCCTACAGCATCGAGTCAGTCATTGACGAGAAGGTAGACTTCCTAATGACTACTCGAGGTGGTCACGCTCAGTGCCCTCGTTCTCTAACGAGTACCTGTACTCTCACTCCGATGTCTCCACACCGTAGACTCAAGACTCATCTACTAAAGAGAAGCGATCGTACACCAACCTTCCGGATCAATCACCATCCTCGTGATGATCCTATGGTCGGGAGCTGTTTATGAGTTAATAATGATTATTCATGTCTTAAATTTTCAACTCTTGAAAATATGAATTATCATTACCATTAACTCAAAGGATGTATCACAGACACTAAATACACAGGTGTGATAGAAAATAACCCATTTTATTAATTATAGTCAAAATTATAATTTTGCCCCTAGAAGTGTATTACAAGTGTCAGCCAATTCTGGCTTCTAGGGCATATATATCTAACACTTGGGTGAGACTAGTTCAAGTAGTACCCAAGAAGTCAAGAGTTACTATAGTACATAATGATAACAATGAGCTGATACCAACCAGAATTTAAACTGGATGAAGGGTCTATATTGATTATAGAAAATTAAATGCGGCCACCTAAAAGAATCATTTTTCTTGCCCTTTATAGATCAAATGATAGAACGATTGGCAGGGCATGATTTTTATTATTTTCTAGATGGATACTCTGGTTACAAACAAATACCTATAGCACTAGAAGATCAAGAGAAGACAACATTTACCTATCCATTTGGTGTTAGATATGTGTGCCCTAGAAGCTAGATTGGTTGACACTTATAATATACTTCTAAGGACAAAATTATAATTTTAACTATAAATAATAAAATAAATTATTTTCTATCACACTATATATTTGAAATTGTCTGTGATACATCCCTTGAGCTAATGATAATAATAGTTCATATTTTCAAGAGTTGAAAATTTAAGACATGAATTTTCATTATTAACTCATAAAATACTTTCGACCGTAGGATCATCATGAGGATGGTGATTGATCCAAAAGGTTGGTGTACGATCGCTTCTTTAAGATAGATGAGTTTTGAGTCTACGGTGTAGAGACATCAGAGCGAGAGTATAGGTACTCATTAGAGAATGAGGACACTAAGTGTGACCACCTCAAGCAGTCATGAGAAAGTCTATCTTCTAGTCGATGACTGACTCGAAGCTGTAGTGGTGTGTCTGGTTCTTTGACCTGAGGTGCATCGATAATTCACCTTGAGGATGTTATAGTTTGACTACACCATAACTCAATCTCCTAGCCATTCAAAATTCTGATGTGTATGTTGGCTATAGCATGTTCATTGTAGGAATTGGATTGCACTAATAGAAAATCTATCTACCTCAGTAGATGAGGAGCAGCCCTATGATGATCATAAGAGTTAAGTCCATAAGCCAATGGCCATGGCAGAGTGAAATAATAGAAAGAGTTTCTTTTAGGGTTTTCACATTGGACTTGAATTGAATGATTAATTTATATGATGAATATTAGGGTTTAACGAGATCACCTTAATCCTAATCCAATCGAAGGTCAAGATAGAGGAACCTAATCACATAGATAACTGGACCAAGAGGTTCGCTTTCAGTTCTGATGGGTTGCCACCATATGCTGCTAGATGTTATTGATGGATTTTGGGAGCAATTAGAATGATTTGGATGATCGATCATACTAGTTGTTTGAATCAAAACAGTTCTGATTCATCGAAAGGTATTTCGATGATGTCGATGATAGAGATCACGATAACGAAACTGAACCTAACTGGATCACACAAACAAGAGTTTGGATCTAGATGTCATCAATTGGACTAATCTAGTTCAATTGATTTGAATAAGATTCAATTAGATTCAAGAAAATCATGCAAGCACACGATTGAGCCTAATGCTCTCCTTTAATAATCATTAAAGCTTATCTGGACTGAGCCAAATATGTTTGGACTCACTCAGAAATCTTTACTTGGTCTGACTGAAGCTTGTCTAGATCAAAAAAGGATTGTCTTAATTTATGAAATAAATTTAAGACAACACCTGCTATTTTTGGTCACCTGCTAATTCCTATTTTCGGACATTGATCAAATGTTGATCCTGGACACATGGATATCCGTCCATGTGTCATACGCCTATAGGAGAGTACCTGAGGCCTTGTCCCCCTACTAAATGCAGACAGGAAGAGGGTGCATGCCTAAGGAGGCATGCGCCCCATGAGGATAAAGGAGGAGTCCCATACAGATGGGACTCCAAGGTTGCTTCAGGGGAATAAACTCTGTGGCTCCAGGAACTCTTGTTTGACCCAATCTTAGCGCCCCCTTAGGAGGGTTTTGAGGGTCTCTCATCTAATTGGATTAGAGATGTCATCCCACCAATCAGATTTAGATCTGATTACTCAAAGGGTCATGATTGGTCAGGATGATGTGGCATTGCATGGCGTAGTAGGGTCTATATAAATCCTATCTGCACCTAGGTTTTTAATACTTCTATCTTTAGCCCATGCCAGAAAGCCTCTCTCCCTCCTTCTCCATGCCACCCTCTGGTCCTCTCTCTCCTCTCCATGCCGAAGGGGTTTTAGGCATGAATAAGGTGTGATCCAAGCAAGTGAAAGGCGCCAGGAAAGGAAGAAGGCAGCACTATAGCAAGAGACAACGACATTTCTTCAAAAAAAGTTTTGAAGACCTTCAAGGTTAGATCTATATCTAATTTTTGAAGGATTGATTGAGGAAAAGAAGATCTCTAAATCTTGTCTAAGTGGATACTGGTAGAGGCCAGGTGTTTGCATGGCTACATCCAAAACCTTAGACAAACATCAAGATCATCATAGGATATTTGGATTACCCAAAATAAAGGTATAATTAAATTAGATTTAATTTATATTTTTATTTATTTTTATTATTAGATCAATAGATTAGATCTAAGAAGTCTTAGATCTAATTAAGATCTTAGAAAAAAAAATTTTGAAATATCCCTCATAATCTAGTCAGATCTGAACAAACCTGATCTGAAAAATAGGTTTTTTCCTTCAACTGGTATCAGAGCCAGGTTCCATAATTTATTAGATCTGATTTTAATTTAATTTTAATCTAATAATTAGATAATTTTAGATGTCACATTAGATGTGATTAGATCTAAAATTAAAAAATTAAAAATTAAATAATCTAGATTTAAGATGTATGAGATGCATGACTAGACTAGAAATAGAAATATTCTATATGTAGTCTAGCATAATCATAATTTTAATTTAATTAATTATAATTTTTAGATCTATTTATTTACTATTTTTTAATATTATAAATATTATAATTAAATCTAAAAAATAAAAAATAAATTTTTTTAATTTATTCATATGAGATATGATAGATGCATGTTTAGACTAGTTGTAGAATAGTTCTACAAAATTATCTAGAATAAATTTTAATTTGATATGATCAAATTTAAATCTTATTTTTTAGATGTTATGAGATAATTTAAGTCTAAAAATATGCATGATATGATATATGAGATGTATGCAAAATATATTTTTAATTAGATCTATATGATATATGACGTATATCTAACTAGTTTTGTAGATTTATCATGTTTCTAATTAAGGCATGCCACTTGGCCATCCGATCATAAGAAAGAAGTGGGATTTAAAGACCCTTTCCTCCCATTCAATGGGATGTTCTTATGGTGTGTAGGGGTGCTGCGCGTTCGTCCTTAATCAAAAATAAAAAAACTTATTTTCTGTAAAATTCTAGATCCCGAAATCCTAGAATTTTATATACATATTTTGTTTATGAACCCTAAACTTAATTAAGAATTAAAATTATAAAATATATTAGATCTAAAATTAAAAATTTTTAGATCTAAGATATATTCATAAAATTAGGTTCGAGCTTGGATAGCTTAATTAGGTCTAGCGGTTGATCAAATCGTATCAAGAGTTGGTTAGGTTGGATCAAGAGTGCTTAAATTGACTAAACTAATAGGATTAAGTCTAGGTCAAGGTCGAGTCACATAAGTGATCGATCAAGTTAAGACCTAATTAGGCTCAGTGGTTAGAGTCTAGATTGTAGGTTAACCTGATTGGTTCTAGCTCAATAATTTGGTGTCTAAGATAAGCTTGGCAGATACGATCGACTAATTTTTAATTGAAAGCTACTCAACTCGAATGCATTCTTATTGAGTTAATGGTATATCCCTTCCATCGGTCTCACTTACCTAACCATATTTGTCAGCCCAGTCTTAATCTAAGGTGGCTAACAATCCGAGCTGATCGATGCCACTAGGTTAGTCATAATGGTTATGGCTATGTTAAGTCAAGTTTAAAGAGTCCTAAATCAAATTTTTCTAAGAAAAGATTAAGTCTAAGGTCTTCCACCATTGTAGATGTGCGGACCCTTCCCAGGATTGATTATTCTTAGTTGGTCACAATAGTTCAGTTGCACTAAGAAGACGCAATCATGTCTATTAGGCATTGGATGCTACAGATTGGAGGATGGATTGGGCTTAATATTTTGGATACGGTGAGAGACCCAATTAGGAATTCAATCTGTGCAAATGGTGGGTCTAACTTAACTAAGGAGTGGATCAATATTTCGGACATGGTGAGATTCACAAATTAGAGACTAAGTCTGGGTGCACCATGATTAGAGAATCATTGGACAAGAGTTGTTTACTCATTGGCTAATCCATCACCAATAACTGTTAGATGATGTGATGAGTCGGTTGGTGGGACTATACCACCCACTAAAAATCAGTAATCATAAAAATTTTTGCATATCTATAGAGGTAGTGTAGGGATCCGAGAAAATAGTAGGAGCTAATTTATTTAAAAATCAAATCTCTAAACAAATTGATCAAGTTTTAATTATAAAATCTAACTAAAAATTTTGACTCTCTATAGAAAAAAAATGTCTACGTCTAATCCACTAGCCCGTATCCTAGATACCCATAGATTGATCGGATTCAATTATAAGGATTGGCTCCAAAATTTTAAAATTATTTTGGGTTCTAAGAAGTTGACTCATATATTAGATCAGGATCCTCCCACCTTACCAGCTCGTCTGTCTGCTGAATAGAGAAAGTCTCTTGACAAGTGGATGGATGAAGATAATAAGATCAGATATTACATGTTAAGCTCAATGTCTGATGAGCTTCAGTGCCAACATGAAGATATCAAGACTGTCCATCAAATGTTGGCTCACCTACAAGAGTTGTTTGGTAAACAGAGTCACGTAGTCAAATATCAGGTCACTAAATGACTATTTAAAGCTAAAATATATGATGGGCAGTCAGTCCAAGATCATTATCTGATGATGATCAAGGACTTAAAAGAGCTTGAGAAGCTCGAAGTGGAGTTAGATCAGGATTTGCAGAATAATATAATTTTACAATCCTTGACTAATGCGTATGGACAGTTCATCATGAACTACCATATGTATAAACTTCAGAATACTCTAGCCGAGCTTATGAATATGTTGGTTACTGCTGAACTTTCTATGAAAGATTCTAAAGGCTCAGTACTTGCTATGGAACGGACTTCTTCTAAGAGAAAGTCTTTTGAAAAAAGAAGAAGTCTGTGAAAAAGCAAAAGATGGAAGGTGGAAAGAAAAAGAAGGCAGTGCTGAAGAAGAAGGCCATTGATAAAGAAAAGTATTTCCATTGTGATACTGACGGCCCTTGGAAGTGGAACTACCTTACATACCTGGCCATCTTGAAGAATAAGAAGGAGATAGGTCCTTCTAAAGGCATGCTTGTTATTGAATCTAACTTTATGATTTTTTCTGCATCCAGTTGGGTGCTTGACTCTGGTTCTAGTGCTCATTTGTGTACTTTCATGTAGGATCTTGAGGATAGCAGGAGGCTGAGGGATGGTGATATGATCCTACGCATCGAAAATGGAGTAAGGGTTGCTATTGTGATCGTGGAAACCTATCCTCTTTGACTACCATCTGGCTTAGATTTAGTACTTAGGGATTATTATTATGTGCCTGTCGCAAGTAGAAATTTGATTTTTATTTCATGATTAGCACAAGAAGACTATGTAATTAGTTTTCTTAAGGACCACTGTAATATTCTTTATAAAAGAAATAAAATTGCAAGTGGTTTCCTCATTAACAGTCTCTACCAGTTACATATTGATGTATCTATCTTTAATATCGAGCAAAATGTGAATGTCGTAAAATGACCCAGGGATAGTCCAAACGATAGGTATCTATGGCACCTAAGGCTGGGTTATATAGTAGAAGATAGGATTAACAAATTGAAGAAAATCGGACCATTGAGTCCATTGACTTTCGAGTCATATCCAATTTGTGACTCATGTCTTCATGGTAAAATGACTAAGCTTCCTTTTGTAGGATATAGGGAAAAGGCCATGGATCTACTTGTCCTAGTAGATACTGATGTATGCGACCCATTTAATGCACCGACTAGAGGCAACTTTGTCTACTTCATAATCTTTATTGATGATTTATCTCGGTATGGGTATGTGTATCTTTTGAGACACAAATTTGAAGCCTTTGAAAAGTTTAAGAAATTCAGACATAAAGTGAAAAAGTAAACTAAAAAATCAATTAAGATTCTTCAATCAGATCGAGGAGGTGAATACCTTAGTTGGGAATTTCTGAACTATCTCAAGCAATATGGCATAGTCTCTCAATGGACTCCATCTGAAACACCTCAACTCAACGAAGTTTCAGAACGAAGGAATCAGGCCCTATTAGATATGGTCCGATCCATGATGAGCTTCACAGACCTTCTTGATTTTCTTTGGGGACATAGTCTGTTAACTGCTATATATTTATTGAATAGGGTTTTCTCTAAAACCATTCCTACCACACTGTATGAGATATGGTATGGTAAGAAACCAAGTCTAAGTTATCTCCAAATTTGGGGTTGTCCAGCTCATGTCAAAAGACAACAAGCGGACAAGTTAGACTATAGGTTCTTTAGAGCTCGATTCATAGGATATCCTAAAGAGTCATTAGGATATTATTTCTACATTCTAGAAGATCACAATATGATTGTGAGTCGACATGCCATCTTTCTTGAAAAGTAGTTTATTCAAGATGGTGGCATTGGAAAGCAGATCAAGCTTGAGGAGAAAGTCTCCTAAGAGCAACAAACTAAGGACCCTATGGAACCAAATCAGGTTGAGCCAATACAATCACTACCTCCTCCACCTCGTATATCAAAAAGGATTTTCCATCCCCTTAAGAGATACTTAGGTACTATTTCAGAGGAAGTAGAAGAAATATTTCTCATAGGTAATGGGATTCATGGTGATGATCCCAAAACCTATGATGAGACGATATCGGATATCGACTCCGAAAAATGGTTAGAGGAAATGAAGTTAGAAATTGACTCGATGCACTCAAACCAAGTCTGGATCTTGGTAGAATCACCTGAAGGTATAGTACCTATTGGGTGTAAACGAATCTACAAGAGAAAGATTGGTGCAGATGAAAATGTGGAGACATTCAAAGCTAGATTAGTGGCAAAAAGATATAGTAAGCATGAAGTCATTGATTATCAGGATACCTTTTTGCCAGTAGCCATGCTAAAATCCATCTGCACATTGCTTGCTGTTGCAACCTATTTTGATTATGAAATATGATAAATGAATGTGAAAATGGTGCTCTTAAATGGATACCTCGAGAAAGATATCTATATGCAACAGCCACTAGATTTCACATCCAGTGATACTGATCATAAAGTATGCAAGCTGCAAAGGTCCATATATGGACTTAAGCAAGCATTTCGGAGTTGGAATACTCATTTTAATGATGTGATCAAATTATTTGGTTTCATCAAGAATGAGAAGAAATCATGTATTTTCAAAAAGATCAGTTGGAGTGCTATTATCTTCTTCGTACTGTACGTGGATGATATCCTTCTTATTGAGAATGATATTCCCATGTTGACCATAGTAAAAATGTGATTATCTAAAAAATTCTCTATGAAAGACCTACGAGAAGTATCCTTTATTCTAGAAATTAAGATCTATAGAGATAGACCGAATAGGATGCTAGGTCTTTCATAGAAGATGTACATAGAGGAAGTGCTAAAGAGGTTTAGCATGAAAAACTCCAAGAGGAGATTGGTACCCTTCAGACATGGCATTCATCTCTCCAAGAAAATGTGTCCCAACACACCTGAGGAGATTGAACACATGAGCAAGATCCCTTATGCTTCAACAATAGAGAGCCTCATGTATGCCATATTATGTACACGACCTGATATAGCCCATGCTATGAGTGTCACGAGCAGATATTAGTCAAATTCAGATGAAGAATACTGAACTTCTATGAAATATATCCTTAAGTACTTGAGAAGAACTAAGGATATGTTGTTGACTTTTGGTAATGGAGAACTCCAAGTCTAGGGTATACAGACTTGGATTTTATGTTCGATAAAGATGATCGAAAGTCGACATCTGGGAGTCTGTTTGTGTGTAATGATGGTGCTATCAGTTGGAAGAGTTCCAAGCAGACAGTGATAACAGATTCCACCATGGAAGCAGAGTACATCGCTGCATCAGAAGCTGCAAAGGAGGTATTCTGGTACAAAAAGTTTACTGCAAAGATCGTAGTGATGCCATCGGATGTCATTTCTCTATACTGCGATAATAATAGTGCTATAGCCCTTGCTAAGGAGCTGTGGTCTCCCCAAAAATTTAAGCACATCGAGTGATGATACCACCTCATCCATGATTACCTTGAGAAAGGTTATGTTGAGGTCAAAAGAGTCAACTCCATAGATAATGTGGTAGATCCACTTACAAAACTGTTGGGCCAGCAAAAGATCGAAGCCCACCTTAAGAAGATGGAACTTAGATTTGTAGCCAATTGACTTTAGGTCAAGTGGGAGTTTGTTATATATGTGTGCCCTAGAAGCCAGATTGACTGATACTTGAAATATACTTCCAAGGATAAAGTTATAATTTTAACTATAAATAATAAAATAGATTATTTTTTATTATAGTATATATTTGAAAGTGTCTGTGATACATCCTTTGAGTTAATGGTAATGATAGTTTATATTTTTAAGAGTTGAAAATTTAAGACATGAATTTTCATTATTAACTCATAAAATGCTCCTAACCGTAGGATCATCATGAGGATGGTGATTGATCTGGAAGGTTGGTGTATGATCGCTTCTTTAGGATAGATGAGTCTTGAGTCTATGGTGTAGAGACACTGGAGTGAGAGTATAGGTACTTGTTAGAGAACGAGGGCACTAAGCGTGACCACCTCGAGCAGTCCTGAGGAAGTCTACCTTCCCATCGATGACTAGCTCGAAGCTATAGTGGTATGTCTGGTTCTTTGACCGAAGGTGCATCGATAATTCATCTTGAGGGTATTATAGTTTGGCTACACCATAACTTCGTCTCCTAGCCATTTGGAATCTTGAGGTATATGTTGGCTATAGCATGTTCATTGTTGGAATTGGATTGCACCAATAGGAGATCTATTTACCTTGGTAGATGAGAAGCAGCCCTATGATGATCATGAGAATCAAGTCCATTAGCCCATGGCCATGGCAGAGTGAAATAATAGAAAGAGTTTCTATTAGGGTTTTCACATTGGACTTAAATCGAATGATTAATTTATATGACAGATATTAGGGTTTGACGAGATCACCTTAACCCTAATCCGATCGGGGCTCAAGATAAAGGAACCTAATCACATAGGTAACTATATTGAGAGGTTCGCTTTTAGTTCTGATGGGTTGCCACCATATGCTGCTAGGTGTCACTAGTGGATTTTGAGAGCAATTAGAATGATTTGGATGATCGATCATATTAGTTGTCTAAATTAGAAAAATTCTGATCCATCGAAAGGTATTTCGATGATGTCGATGATAGAGATCGCGACATATCCCATTACCATACAAAATTGAACCTAACTGGATCACATAAACAAGGGTGTGGATATGGATGTCATCAATTGGACTAACCCAGTTCAATTGATTTGAATAAGATTCAAATAGGTTTAAGAAAATTGTGCTAGCACATGATTGAGCCTAATATTCTTCTTTAATAATCATTAAAGCTTATCTCGATTGAGCTAAATGTGTTTGGACTCACTAAGGAATCTTTACTTGGTCTAACTGGAGCTTGTCCAGATCAGAAAAGGATTGTCTTAATTTATGAAGTAAATTTAAAATAATACCTGTCATTTTTGATCACCTGCTAATTCTTATTTTCATACATTGATCAAATATTGACCCTGGATACTTGGACATCTACCCATGTGTCATTCGCCAATAGGAGAGTATCTGAGGCCTTATCCTCCTACTAAATGCAGACAGAAAGAAGATGTATGCTTAGGTAGGCGTGCGCCCTATGAGGATAAAGAAGGAGTTCCATACAGATGGAACTCTAGGGTTGCTTCAAGAGATTAAACTCTGTGGCGTCAAGAACTCTTGTTTGACCCAGTCTTTGTTAGATATGTGTGCCCTAGAAGCCAGAATTGGCTGACACTTGTAATACACATCTAAGGGCAAAATTATAATTTTGACTATAAATAATAAAATGGATTATTTTCTATTACAATGTGTATTTAAAAATATCTATGATATATCCCATGAGTTAATGGTAATGATAGTTCATATTTTCCACAGTTAAAAATTTAAGACATAAATTTTCATTATTAACTCATAAAATGCTTTCGACCGTAAGATCATCATGAGGATGGTGATTGATCCGAAAGGTTGGTGTACGATCACTTCTTTAGGATATATGAGTCTTGAGTCTATGGTGTAGAGACATCAGAGTCAGAGTACAAGTACTCGTTAGAGAACGAGGGCATTGAGCGTGACCATCTCGAGCAGTCATGAGGAAGTCAACCTTCTCGTCGATGATTGGCTCGAAGCTACAATGGTGTGTCTGATTCTTTAACCTGAGGTGCATCGACGATTTACCTTGAGGGTGTTATAGTTTGACTACACCATAACTCGATCTTCTAGCCATTCAAAATCCTGAGGTGTATGTTGGCTATAGCATGTTCATTGTAGAAATTGAATTGCACCAATAGAAGATCTATCTACCTTGGTAGATGAGGAGCAGCCCTATGATGATCATGAGAATCAAGTCCATAAGCCTATGGCCATGGCAGAGTGAAATAATAGAAAGAGTTTCTATTAGGGTTTTCACATTGAACTTGAATCGAATGATTAATTCATATGACAAAAATTAGGGTTTGACGAGATCACCTTAACCCTAATCTGATTAGGGCTCAAGATATAGGAACATAATCACATAGGTAACTATATTGAAAGATTCATTTTCAGTTCTGATGGGTTGCCACCATATGCTGCTAGGTATCACTGGTGGATTTTGGAAGCAATTAGAATGATTTGGATGATCGATCATACTAATTGTTTGAATTAGAAAAGTTCTGATCCATCGGAAGGTATTTCGATGATGTCGATGACAGAGATCATGACGTATCCCATTACCATATGGAACTGAACCTAACTGGATCATACAAATAAGGGTTTGGATCTGGATGTCATCAATTGGACTAATCCAATTCAATTGATTTGAATAAGATTTAATTAGGTTCAAGAAAATCATGCTAGCACACGATTGAGCCTAATGTTCTCCTTCAACAATTAGTAAAGCTTGTCTCAACTGAGCCAAATATATTTAAGCTCATTCAAGAATTTTTACTTGGTCTGACTGGAGCTTGTCCAGGTCAAAAAAGGGTTATCTTAATTTATGAGATAAATTTGAGACAACATCTGCCATTTTTTGTCATCTGCTAAATCTTGTCTTTTGACTTTGGTCAAACATTGACCTTTGACACTTAGACATCTGCCCATATGTCATGCACCCATAGGATAGAACATGGAGCTTTATCCCCCTGCTAAAAAGTAGAAAGAGAGGGGGTGCATGCCTAGGGAGGCGTGCATCCCATGAAGATCATGCCTGGAGTCCCATATAGATGGGACTCCAGGTTGCTTGATGCTTTCAACTGGGTGGTGCCAAAGAGTCCTCTTTGACCAGTCTTAGCGCCACCTAAGGAGGTTTGTGAGGAACTCTAATTTGATTGGATTAGATGATGTCATCCCATCAATCAAATTTAGATCTGATTGAACAAAGAGCCGTGATTGGTCGGGATGATGTGGCACTACATGGCACAGCAGGGTCTATATAAATCCTATCTACGCCTAGGATTAAGAGGTTCTACCATTTGCCCATGCCACAAGGCTTCTCTCCCTCCCTCTCCATACCACCTTCAGGTCCTCTCTCTCCTATCCATGTCCAAGACTTTTTGGGCTCGAGTTTGGTGCGATCCAAGCAAGAGAAAGGCGACAAGAAAGGAAGAACGCAGCACTGTTGCAAGAGACAATAACTGATCTTCAAATGGCATTTTGAAAACCTTCAAGATCAGATCTAGATCTAATTTTTAGAGCATAGATTGAGAAGAAGAAGATCTCTAGATTCTACCCGAGTAGATACCAGAAGAGGCTAGGCACTTGCATGGCTATATTCAGAATCTTAGGCAAACATCGGGATCATCCTAGGGTAATAGGATTACCCATAACGAAGGTACCATTAAATTAGATTTAATTAATTTTATTTTATTTTATCAAATTGATAAAATTAGATTTGAAGAGTCTTAGATCTGATTTAAATCTAAGAAAAAAATTTTTGAAATATTCCTCTTGATCAAATCAGATCTGAACGAACCTGATCCAAAAAATATAATTTTTTTCTTCAACTGGTATCAGAGCCAGGTTTCCAAAATTTATTAGATCTAATTTTACTTCAATTTTGATCTAATAATTAGATGATTTTAGATGTCACAATAGATGTGATTAGATCTAAAATTATAAATTAAGAAAATTAAATAATCTAAATCTAAGATGTATGAGATGTATGACTAGACTAGGAATAGAATTGTTCTATATATAGTCTAGCATAATCATAATTTTAATTTAATTAGTTATAATTTTTAGATTTATTTTTTTATTTTTTCTTAATACTATAAATATTATAATTAAATCTAAAAAATAAAAAATAAAATTATTTAATTTTGTTCATATGAGATATGATAGATGCATGTTTAGACTAGTTGTAGAATAGTTCTACAAATTTATCTAGAATAAATTTAATTTGATATGATCAAATTTAAATTTTATTTTTTAGATATTTATGAGATAATTTAGATCTAAAAATATGCATGATATGATACATGAGATGTATGCAAAATATGTTTTTAAGTTAGATCAATTTTTGTATATGATATATGATGTAGATCTAACTAGTTTTGTAGATTCATCATATTTCTGATTAAGGTGTTCCCCTTGGCTGTCCAGTCATAAGAACAAAGAAGGGTTTAAAGGCCCTCTCCTTCCATTCGATGGAGTGTTCTTATAATGTGTAGGGGTGTTGCATGTTCGTCCTTAATTAGAAATCAAAAACTTATTTTCTACAAAATCTTAGATCCTGAAATCCTAGGATTTTATTTACGTATTTTATTTATGAACCCTAAACTTAATTAAGAATTAAGATTATGAAATATATTAGATCTAAAATTGAAACCTTTTAGATCTAAGACATATTCTTAAAATTGGATTCAGGCTTGGGTAGCTTAATTAAGTCTAGCGATTGATCAAATCAAATCAAGAGTTGGTTAGATGGGATTAAGAGTGCTTAAATTGACCAACCTAATAAGATTAAGTCTAGGTCAAGGTCAAGTCACATGAGTGATCGATCAAGTTAAGATCTAATTAGACATAGTGGTTAGAGTCTGGATTGCAGGCTAACCCGACTGGTTCTGACTCAATAATTTGGTATCTAAGGTAAGTTTGGCAGATACGACCGACTGATTTTTAATTAAAAGCTACTCAACTCGAATGTATTCTTATCGAGTTAATGGCATATCCCTTCCAACGGTCTCACTTACCTAATCATATTTATCGACTCAGTCCTGATCTAAGGTGGCTAATAATAAGAGTTAACCCGTGCCACTTGGTTAGTCATAATGGTTATGACTATATCAAGTCAAGTTTAAAGAGACATAAATCAAATCTCCCTAAGAAAAGATTAAGTCTAAGGTCTTCCACCATTGTAGATATGCGGATCCTTTCCGGGGTTGATTGTTCTCAGCTGGTCACAGTAGTTCAGTTGCACCAAAAAGACGCAACCATATCTATTAGGCAGTAGATGATATGGGCTGAAGGATGGATTGGGCTAAATATTCTGGATACAGTGAGAGACCTAATTAGGAATCCAATCTATGCAAATGGTGAGCCTGACTTAACTAAGAAATGAATCAATATTTCGAACACACTGAGATTCATGAATTAGAGACTAAGCCTGGGTGCACCATGATTAGAGAATCATTGGACAAGAGTTGTTCACTCATTGGCTAATCCATCACCAATAACTGTTAGGTGAGGTGATGAGTCAGTTGGTGGGACTGCACCATCCACTAGAAATCATTAATCATAAAGATTTTTGCATCTCTATAGAGGGAGTATAGGGATCCGAAGAAAATAGTGAGAGCTAATTTATTTTAAAATTAAATTTCTAAATAAATTGGTCAAGTCTTAATTATAAAATCTAACTAGAAACTTTGATTCTCTATAGAAAAAAGAAAAATATCTGCATCCAACCCACTAGCTCGTATCCTGGATACCCATAGACTGATCGAATCCAATTACAACGATTGGCTCCAAAACTTCAAAATTATTTTGGATTTCGAGAAGTTAACTCATGATTGAACTAGGATCCCCCAACCTTACCAGCTCATCCGTCTGCTGAATAGAGAGCGTCTCTTGATAAATGGATGGATGAAGATAACAAGGTCAGATACTACATGTTGGGCTCGATGTTTGATGAGCTTCAGTATCAACATGAAGATATCAAGACTGTCCGTCAAATGTTGGCTCACCTGCAAGAGTTGTTTAGTGAACAGAGTCTCGCAGTCAAATATCAGGTCACTAAATGACTGTTTAAGACTAAAATACATGATGGGCAGTCAGTCCAAGATCATTGTCTAATGATGATCAAGGACTTAGAAGAGCTTGAGAAGCTTAGAGTGAAGTTAGACCAGGATCTATATAATGATATAATTCTACAATCCTTGACTGATGCATATGGGTAGTTCATCATGAACTACCATATACATAAACTTCATAATATTCAGACCGAGCTTATGAATATGCTGGTTACTGCTGAGCTTTCTATGAAAGATTCTAAAGGCTCAGTACTTGCTATGGAATAGATTTCTTTCAAGAGAAAGTCTTTTAGAAAGAAAAAAAGTCTATGAAAAGGCAGAAGGTGGAAGGAGAAAAAAAAAGAAGGTAGAGCTAAAGAAGAAGGCCACTGATAAAGAAAAGTACTTCCATTATAATACTGATAGCCACTGAAAGTGGAACTACCCTACATATCTTTTCATCCTAAAGAATAAGAAGAAGATAGGTCCTTCTGGAGGTATACTCATTATTGAATCTAACCTTATGATTTCTTCTGCATCCAGTTGGATGCTTGCCTCTGATTCTAGTGCTTATTTATGCACTTCTATATAGGATCTTGAGAATAGCAGGAGGCTGAGGGATGGTGAGATGATCCTATGCATCAAAAATGGAGCAAGGGTTGCTGTTGTGGCCGAGGAACCTAACCTCTTTGACTATCATTTGGCTTAGATTTAGTACTTAGAAATTATTGTTATGTACCTATCGCAAGCAGGAATTTGATTTTTATTTTATGTTTAGCACAAGAAGGCTATGTAATTAGTTTTCTTAAGGACTATTGTAATATTTTTTATGAAAAAAATAAAATTGCAAGTGGTTTTCTCATTAACGATCTCTACCAGTTACATATTGATGTATCTATCTTTAATATTGAGCAAAATATGAATGCTGTAAAATAATCCAGGGATAGTCCAAATGATAGGTATCTATGGCACCTAAGGCTAGATCATATAGCAGAAGATAGGATTAACAAATTGAAGAAAATCGGACTATTGAGTCCGTTGACTTTCGAGTCATATCCAATTTGTGAATCATGTCTTCATGGCAAAATGACTAAGCTTCTTTTTGTAGGACATGGGGATAGGGCCACGGATCGACTTGCCCTGGTACATACTAATATGTGCGGTCCATTTGATGTGTCGGTCAAAGGCAACTTTGATTACTTCATAATCTTTATCGATGATTTATCTCAATATGGGTACATATATTTTATAAGACATAAGTCTGAAGCCTTTGAAAAGTTCAAAGAATTCAGACATGAAGTCGGAAAGCAAACCTAAAAATCTATTAAGGTTCATCAATCAGATCAAGGAGCTGAATACCTTAGTCAGAAATTTTTGAACTATCTCAAGCAAAATAGCATAGTCTCTCAATGGACTCCATCTAGAACATCTCAACTCAATGGAATTTTAGAATGGAGAAATCGGATCCTATTAGATATGGTCCAATCCATGATGAGCTTCATAGATCTTTCTGATTTTCTTAAGAGACATAGTCTATTAACTGCAATATATTTACTAAATAGGGTTTCCTCTAAAATCATTCCTACCATACCGTATGAGATATGGCATGGTAAGAAACTAAGTTTGAGTCATCTTAGAATTTGGGATTATTTGGCTCATGTCAAAAGACAATAAGCAAATAAGTTAGACTATAGGTCCTTTAAAGCTTGATTCATATGATATCCTAAAGAGTCATTAGGATATTATTTTTATATTCCAGAAGACCATAATGTGATTGTGATTTGGCATGCCATTTTTCTTGAAAAATAGTTTATTCAAGATAGCGGCATTGGAAAGTAGATCAAGCTAGAGAAGAAAGTCTCCCAAGATCAACAAGCTAAGGACCCCATGAAACCAAATCAGGTTGAGCCAATACAATCACCACCTCCACCTCGTAGATCAGAAAGAATTTTTCATCCCCCTGAGAGGTACTTAAGTACTATTTTAGAGAAAGTAGAGAAAATGTTTCTCATAGATAATGGGATTCATAGTGATCCCAAAATCTATGATGAGGCAATATCGGATATCGACTTCGAAAAATGGTTAGAGGCAATGAAGTCAGAAATTGACTCAGTGCACTCAAACCAAGTTTGGACCATGATAGATCCACCAGAAGGTATAGTACCTATTGGGTGTAAATAGATCTACAAGAGAAAGATTGGTATAGATGGAAATGTAGATACATTCAAAGCTAGATTAGTGGTAAAAGATTATAGTCAGCACGAAGGCATTGACTATCAGGATATCTTTCGTCAGTAGCTATGCTAAAATCCATCCACACATTGCTTGCTATTACAGCCTATGTCAATTATGAAATATGGCAAATGAACATAAAAATAGCATTCTTAAATGGATATCTTGAGGAAGATATCTATATGGAACAGCCGCTAGGTTTCACATCTAGTGATGCCGATCATAAAATATGCAAGTTGCAAAGATCTATATATGGACTTAAGCAAGCATCTCGAAGTTGGAATACTCATTTTAATGATGTGATCAAATTATTTGATTTCATCAAAAATAAGAAGAAATCATGTATTTTTAAAAAGATTAGTGGGAGCGCTATTATCTTCCTCGTACTATACGTGGATGATATCCTCTTTATTGAAAATGACATTTTCATGTTGACCATAGTTAAAATATGGTCATCTAAAGAATTCTTCATGAAAAATCTAGGAGAAGCATCCTTCATTCTAGGAATCAAAGTTTATAGAGATAGGCCAAATAGGATGCTAGGTCTTTCACAGAAGATGTACATAGAGGAAGTGCTAAAGAGGTTTAGCATGGAAAACTCTAAGAGGATATTAGTACCCTTCAGACATGGCATTCATCTCTCCAAGAAAATGTGTCCCAACACACCTGAGGAGATTGAACACATGAGCAAGATCTCTTATGCTTCTACAATAGGAAGCCTCATGTATGCCATGTTATGTACACGACCTGATATCGCCCATGCTGTGAGTGTGACGAGCAGATATCAGTAAAATCCGAATGAAGAATACTGGACTTCTGTGAAATATATCCTTAAGTACTTGAGAAGAACTAAGGATATGTTGTTGATTATTGATAATCGAGAACTCCAAGTCTAGGGGTATACGGACTCAGATTTTATGTTCGATATAGATGATCGAAAGTCGGCATCTAGAAGTCTGTTTGTATGTAATGGTAGTGCTGTCAGTTGAAAGAGTTTCAAGCAAATAATGATAGCAGATTCCACCATGAAAGCAGAATACATCGCTGCATCAGAAGCTACAAAGGAGGCATTCTGGTATAAGAAATTTACCATAGTGATCGAAGTGATGCCATCGGATGCCATTCCTCTATACTGCAATAACAATGGTGCCATAGCCTTTGCTAAGGAGCTAAGGTCTCACCAAAAATTCAAGCATATCGAGCAGCGATATCACCTCATCCATGATTACCTCGAGAAAGGTTATGTCGAGGTCAAGACAGTCGACTCCGCATGCGATATAGCAGACCCACTCACAAAGCCGTCGGGCCAGTAGAAGATCGAAATACATCTTGAGAAGATGAGACTTAGATTTATAGCCAATTGACTTTAGGTCAAGTAAGAGTTTGTTAGATATGTGTGCCCTAGAAGCCAGAATTGGCTGACACTTATAATACACATCTAAGGACAAAATTATAATTTTGACTATAAATAATAAAATAGATTATTTTCTATCATAATGTGTATTTGAAAGTGTCTGTGATACATCTCTTGAGTTAATGGTAATGATAGTTCATATTTTCAAGAGTTGAAAATTTAAGATAAATTTTCATTATTAACTCATAAAATGCTTCTGACCGTAAGATCATCATGAGGATGGTGTTTGATCTGAAAGGTTGGTATACAAATACTTCTTTAGGATAGATGAGTCTTGAGTTTATGGTGTAGTGACACCGAAGCGAGTGTACAGGTACTCGTTAGAAAATGAGGGCACTGAGCGTGACCATCTCGAGCAGTCATAAGGAAGTCTACCTTCTCGTCGATGACTGGCTTGAAACTATAGTGGTGTGTCTGATTCTTTGATCTGAGGTGCATCGACAGTTCACCTTGAGGGTGTTATAGTTTGACTACACCATAACTCGATCTTCTAGCCATTCAAAATCGTGAGGTTTGGCTATAGCATATTCATTGTAGGAATTGGATTGCACCAATAGGGGATCTATCTATCTCGATAGATGAGGAGCAACCCTATGATGATCATGATAATCAAGTCTATAAGCCCATGGCCATGGTAGAGTGAAATAATAGAAAGAGTTTCTATTAGGGTTTTTATATTGGACTTGAATCGAATGATTAATTCATATAACGGAAATTAGGGTTTGATGAGATCATCTTAATCCTAATCCGATCAGGGCTCAAGATAGAGGAACTTAATCACATAGGAAACTACACCAAAAGGTTCATTTTTAGTTCTGATGGATTGCCACCATATGTTACTAAGTGTCACTGCTGGATTTTGGAAGCAATTAGAATGATTTGGATGATCGATCATCCTAGTTGTCTGAATCAAAAAAGTTTTGATCCATCGAAAGGTGTTTCGATGATGTCGATGATAGAGATCGCAACATATCCCATTATCATATGAAATTGAACCTAACTAGATCATACAAATAAGGATTTGGATCTAGATATCATTAATTGGACTAATCTAGTTTAATTGATTTGAATAAGATTCAATTAGGTTCAAGAAAATCGTGCTAGCTCACGATTGAGCCTAATGTTCTCCTTCAACAATTGTTAAAGCTTGTCTCGACTAAGCTAAATATATTTGAGCTCACTCAGAAACCTTTACTTGATCTGACTGGAGCTTGTCCAAATCAGAAAAAGATTGTCTTAATTTATGAGATAAATTTGAGACAACACCTGCCATTTTTCGTCACCTGCTAAATCTTATCTTTTGACTTTGGTCAAATGTTGACCTTTGACACTTAGAGATCTGCTCATGTGTCATGCACCCATAGGAGAGAACATGAGGCTTTGTCCCCCTACTAAAAAGCAAAAAAAGAGGGGGTGCATGCCTAGGGAGGCATGCGCCCCTTGAGGATCATGCCTGGAGTCCCATACAGATGGGACTCCAGGTTGCTTCATGCTTTCAACTTGGGTGGCACCAAAGAGTCCTCTTTGACTAGTCTTGGTGCCGCCTAAGGAGGTTTGTGAGAAATTCTAATCTGATTGGATCAGATGATGTCATTCCACTAATCAGATTTAGATCTGATTGTACAAAGAGCCATGATTGACCGGGATGATGTGGCACTGCATAGCGTAGTAGGGTCTATATAAATCCTATCTGCACCTAGGATTAAGAGGTTCTACCCTTTGCCCATGCCACAAGACTTCTCTCCCTCCCTCTCCATGCCACCTTTGAGTCCTCTCTCTCCTATCCATGTCAAAACCTTTTTGGGCTCGAGTTTAGTGCGATCCAAGCAAGAGAAAGGTTACAGGAAAGAAAGAAGACGGTACTGCTGCAAGAGATAACAGCTGATCTTCAAAATGCATTTTGAAGACCTTCAAGATCAGATCTAAATCTAATTTTTGGAGCACAGATTGAGAAGGAGAAGATCTTCAGATCCTGCTTGAGTGGATACCGGTAGAGGCTAGGCACTTGCATGGCTACATCCAGAACCTCAGGCAAACATCAAAATCATCATAGGATAATAGGATTATCCATAATAAAGGTATAATTAAATTAGATTTAATTAATTTTATTTTATTTTATCAGATTGATAAAATTAGATCTGAAGAGTCCTAAACCTGATTTGGATCTAAGAGAAAAATTTTTGAAATATCCCTCTTGATCAAATCAGATCTGAACGAAACTAATCCAAAAAGCAGGATTTTTTCCTTCAGTCTTGGCACCACCTTAGGAGGGTTTTAAGGGTCTCTCATCTGATTGGATCAGATGATGTCATCCCACCAATCAGATTTAGATCTGATTGCTCAAAGGGCCATGATTGGTCGAGATGATGTGGCACTGCATAGCACAGTAGGGTCTGTATAAGTCCTATCTGTGCTTAGGTTTTTAATGCTTCTACCTTTAGCCCACGCCACAAAGCCTCTCTCCCTCCTTCATGCCACCCTCTGATCCTCTCTCTCCTCCCCATGCTCAAGGGGTTTTGGGCACGAATAAGGTGCGATCCAAGCAAGTGAAAGACGCCAGGAAAGGAAGAAGACAGCACTGCTGCAAGAGACAACAATAGTTCTTCAAAAGGAGTTTTGAAGATCTTCAAGATCAGATCTATATCTAATTTTTGGAGGATTAATTGAGAAGAAAAAGATCTCCAGATTCTACCCAAGTGGATTCTGACAGAGGCCAGGCACTTGTGTGGCTGCATCCAAAATCTCAAACAAACATCGAGATCATCATGGGATAATTAGATTATCCAAAATAAAGATATAATTAAATTAGATTTAATTTTTATTTTTATTATCAGATCAATAGATCAAATTTGAAGAGTCTCAAATCTGATTAGAATCTTAGAGAAAAAATTTTTGAAATATCCCTTCTGATCCAGTCAGATCTGAACAAATCTAATCCGAAAAATAGATTTTTTCCTTCATTTAGAACCTTGGCCTATAGATGCATGCCTTTTGGATTATGTAATATCCCATCTACTTTCCAAAGGTGCATGATTAGCATCTTCTCTGATATAGTAGAATGGTTCTTAGAAATTTTCATAGATGATTTTTTCATCTTTGGATCTACCTTCTTTGAATGTCTATATCATCTTAGACTAGTTTCAGAACGATGTAAGGAGAAACATCTAGTTTTAAACTAGAAAAAATGTCAACTTATGATTAAGGAGGGTATAGTCCTTGGTCATGTAATTTCAAAGAGAGGCATAGAAGTGGATAAAGCCAAGGTAGATTTAATTGAAAACCTTTCACCACCAAAATCAGAAAAAAAAATTCGTTCGTTCTTCAAACACGTTGGTTTTTATAAATGATTTATCAAAAACTTTAGTAAAGTGGCTCAACCATTAACTAGCTTATTAACTAAAGATGTCAAATTTGATTTTACACCTGAATGTCTCGAGTGAAGGAACCAGATCTAGGATTTCAGGGCTAGATCTTAAAACTTTTTCAAGATCAGGCAGTGAAAGACTAAAATTAATTTTAAATATCTAAAAATATCCTAAATCTAAGATCTATTACATGATCATGGCATGTTATTAAATCAAAAATTAAAAAACACAAAGGAAAGAAAACATGTTGATCTTATCAACATGCAACAATACTACATCTAATACAGCTATGAAACTAATGGATCAGATCTATTACCTGTGTAAGTTAGATCTTCTAACTTGCTGATCTAATCTTTATGATGAAGTCATGAGCCACACATACATCCAACCTCTAGGAGTCATCCACACGAGCCCACGAGCACAATTAGAAATCCTGATGCAGGAAATCAACACAGTTTATCGGTAATGTGCTGATCTTTATTCGATGGTCGATCATATGCCTCCTTCTTCTAAATTTGGACTCTTCCAAAGAGGAGAAGGAGGAGAGGAGGTTTCAGATGTGAGACACTCTCAGAAAACTCAAAAAAGAAGGAAGAGAAGAGGTGAACACAGCAACTCTAGAAGAAGACCCTCTTCTTCTTCTCTTTGCTCTCACCTAGACACCTAGTTTTGTATCTATTGAATCTCAATGCTCAAGAATCATTTCTCTCTGATTTTCACACACCCAGATCCTCTCTCAAAGGTCTATGTTTCAAGAAAAATTTAAGTAAAAATTTATTTTAAATAATAAGTTATGGAAGAGCCTTGTTTAGGTCAAATTTCTAGACAAGGCAGGATCATATATGGCAAGTTGTTGGGGCGCCCAACACTTAGACGCTCCCTCCTCATCCCATGCCATGGACCACCACAAAAGAGTGCACAAAAACTCTCTTTTTAACATGGAAATCATAAAAGAAATTAGGGTGGGGTAGCACACAAGGGAAGAGTCAATGTTTGTTGGGATTCTATCATATAGAGTCCAATACCACAATAACTTTCTATCTATTGACTTGGTCCTTAACTAATTCTCAAATAAATAAGAGAGAAAGAGAAGGGCATGCATAAGAGGGCCTAGGAAAAAGATTTTCCATAAAGAAACCTAAAAAATAGGAGTGGGGGGGGGGGCGTTGGGGCTAAGGTTGCGTAAGGAGGGAAGTCCTAGTCATATTTATTTCAACAAAATTAGAATAGATCTTAGTCCAACCAAGATCTTAATTAAATCAAATTAAATCAATTATAATTTTAATTTAATTTCTAATTAAATTAGAGATTGGGTTGATATAAGTTCTACTCTCACTAGGACTTCCAATTTGACTTGATCCAACTTGATCTTTGGACCAAATAAAATTAGAATTTATTTAATATAATTAAAATAGGTCTTAATCCAATTAAGAATCTAATTAAATTAGATTAAATTAGATTTAATTTTAATTTAATTTTTAATCAAATTAGAAATTGGGTTGACCCAAGTCCTAATTGAACTAGGACTAGTTCTTTCTTACACTTGGCTTATCCAATAAGCCAATTGGACTTGATCCAATCAAGCCCAAACTAAATATAATTAAATTATATTTAATTAAACTTAATCTTAGCCCTCTGACTTAATTAAATTAAATTAAATAGTAATTAAATTACTAATCAATTCTCCTGCAATACTTGTGCTAGGTTAAACATCAATCGTATTGATCGTTTAACCCTAAAATGATTCAAAATCGCTGATCAACCATCCAATTAGATCATGAACTCTAATATATGTGACCTCATATATCCAAATCTAAGTCGATAGCATAAGAATAAATTTTTGTACCAATTGAAGTAAACATCTAGCAATGGTACCTAAGATCGGATAGGTCGAACGTGTAGAATAACATCTTTAGAACCCATGCAGATATAGTTTTCATATAATTCATCCCCTTGATCAAAATGCTCGTAGGATATCTCGGAGTTCAATTGTCAACTCTATTTAGGTTGTCCACATTGTATCCAAATTATCAAATCCATCTGATGAATTATCCTGGCCAAGATTTTGTTATATTGAAATACAATAATTCATTCTTCTCCAATTCTTAGAGTGGTCAATTTCATCTTGATCACACACCGACTTCGTAAGTATTTGACTGTGCCTAGAAGCCTTCCATTACTGAATTAGAAATTTAGTTAGTCCGGTACTAAAGCACAGTGAGTTGCTTGTAAGTCACTGAGATGATCTCAGGTCTAAGGGTCACTTATACCTATATCCCATCAGAGACATTCTCGACAGCAGAATGCTCTGAAGTTGGTCATATTCAATGATGATGTATCCATACATCTCACCTGTATGTTATACCAGTGTCTCCACACTCCTTGGTTAAGAGGATAATCAATCTATATGGCATACAGCGATCTATACTCGATAGACACTGTCGTCCTAATTAACAGCCTATGATTTGGTCATAAACAAATTTAAGAACTAATCGATAAATCCTCTCTTTATCGAATCTAAATAGTCCTAAGGACTTCATCACAATAATAAAGTTCGTTAGAAGATTAATACTTTATGATGAAAATATATCAAAAATATATTTTATTCATTAATAAATCAATTACAGATACAATGTAGCTCAACCATCAATAGGCTGATGATTGGCTTTGGAACATAATTTTCAATAACTTTCACTTATATTAAAATCATTCGGCACAGTATCTAATATCCATCTTCGACTTATGGTTGTCGAACTCCTTTATCGTCAGGGCTTTAGTGAAGGGATCGACCTGGTTCTCCTTTTTATCGATCTTTTGAAGGTCAACGTCACCTCGATCCATGATCTCCTGGACTAGATAGAAGCGGTGCAGAATGTGCTTCGTCCGCTGGTGTGCCTTTGATTCTTTCACCTGAGTAATGGCACCAGTGCTGTCATAATAGAGTAGGATCGGACCATCAAGGGAGGATACTATTCTGAGCTCGATGATAAATTTTCTCAGCCACATAGCTTTCTTTGCAGCATCTAATGCCGTTATGTACTCTGCTTTGCAAATAGAGTCTGCCAAAGTATGCTACTTGAAACTTTTTGGCTACACCATTCAGAGTAAAGATATATTCTGATACGCTTCTGCTGTCATCATAGTCAGATTGAAAGCTAGAGTATGTAAACCCCACAAGTTTCAGATCCGACTCGCCATAAACTAATCATTATTTTTTAGTATTTCTTAAATACTTAAGTATGGCTTTAACCACTTTCCAATGATTTTCTCTAGGATTAGATTGGTATCTACTCACTACTTCTAGTGAGTATGCCACATCTGATCTTGTACATGTCATGACATACATGATAGATCCCATTGTCGAAGCATATGGGACTCTGCTCATACGCTCTCTCTCTTTAGGAGTTGTCGGACAATCCTTCTTAGAGAGAGAAATTTCATGGCCTATCGAGAGATAGCCCTTTTTGAAATTCTCCATGTTGAACCTCTTCAGCACAATATCTATATACGTGGACTGAGATAACCCAAGCATCCTCTTAGATCTATCTTTATAGATCTTCATCCCTAGGATGTAGGATACTTCTCCCAAGTTCTTCATGGAGAACTATGATGACAACTAGACTTTTATTCCCTGAAGTGCAGGGATGTCATTTCTGATTAAGAGAATGTCATCCATGTACAAGATAAGGAATACTATTGCTGGACCATTTGCTCATTTGTAAATACAAGGCTCTTCTCTATCCTTAACGAAGCCATATATTTTGATCACCTTATCAAAATACATGTTCCAACTCCGAGATGCCTGCTTCAATCCATAAATGGATCTCTGAAGCCTGCACACCTTGGACTCATCTATGAATATGAACCCCTTAGGTTATATCATATACACCTCTTCAGTCAGCTCCCTATTTAGGAAAGCTATTTTTACATCCATTTACCAAATCTCATAGTCTAGATGGACAGCTATCGCTAGCATTATCCAAATGAATTTGAGCATTGCCATAGGAGAGAACATCTTGTCATAGTCAATACCATGACATTTACGATACCCCTTGGCAATCAGATGAGTTTTATAAGTCTCCACTTTTTCATCTGCGCCCTTTTTCCTTTTGAAGATCTATTTACACCTAATGGATTTAACCCCTTTGGGTGGGTCAATCAATGTCCACACATCGTTGACCTTCATGAACTCAATTTCGAATTTTGTGGCCTCAAGCCATCTCTCAAAATCAGATCTCTGCATAGCATCCATGTAGGTGATCGGATTCTCATTATTCTCATCGAGTTCGCTGGGATCACCATCCCAGACCAAGAAACCATAGTATCTATCTGGCTGATGTGGTACTCTACCGGATCGTCTTAATGGTGTAGGTACACTGGGCTCCGAATTTAATCTAATCGAATTCAATTTTGGTTCAGCTATAGGTGTCAATTTTTCTAGCTATTGAACTTCCTCAAGTTCAATCTTAGAGGCAACAGTTTCTTCACCAAGAAACTTCTTTTCTAAAAAGATTGTCTTAAAACTGACGAACACCTTTTGCTCTTCAGCATGGTAAAAATAGTAATCCTTACTTTCTTTGAGATATCCTATAAACATATACTTATTAGACCAGGGTCCAAGCTTATCTGTATGCAAATGTTTGAAATAGGTCAGACAACCCCAAACTCGCAGGTGTGAGAGTGTAGGCCTATGCTCAGTCCATATCTCATATGGAGTCTTTACGATAGATTTACTTAGTACATTGTTCAATATGTAACATGCAGTCTCAAGAGCATAATCCCAAAATGAAATAGGCAGACTAGCAAAACCCATCATGGATCGAACTATGTCCAACAAGGTTTGATTTCTCCTTTCTGATACACCATTATACCGTGGTGTCCCAAGAGAAGTCTACTATGAGAGAATCCCATTCTCTCCTAGATATGTTAAGAACTCACTCGATAGATATTCACCTCCTCGATCCGATTGAAGGATTTTAATATTCTTTCTAGTTTATTTTTCTACTTCACTTCAAAATCTTTTAAATATTTTAAATGAATCCGACTTATGTTTTATTAGATAAACATATCCGTACCTGGATAGATCATCTGTGAAAATTATGAAGTAGAAATATCCACCTCTAGAACCTATGCTCATTGATCCACATACATCAGTATGTATTAGACCTAAGAGCTCAGTAGCTCTTTCACCCTTTTCAGTAAAAGATGACTTGGTCATTTTTCAAAGAAGACAGAACTCACAGATCAAAAGTGATTTACAATCACTAACATCGAGGATTTTCTCTTGGGTCAACCTGTTTATCCTATTTTTGTTAATGTGACCTAGCCTACAGTGCCATAGGTAGATATCAGAGATATTATCTAATCTACAGTATTTTCTAGAAGTATACATTACACTCATTGGCTATGATAAAATATAAATATCATTTTCTTATTGTTCTTGTATTATTGTAACATCATTCATAATGATATCATAATAATCTTTCTTTATAGATAAATGATAACCATCCTAAAGAAAAATCCTGATTTTTCGGATCAAGTTCGTTCAGATCTGATCGGATCAAGAGATATATTTCAAAAAATTTTCTCTTTGATCCAGATTAGATATGAGATATTTTAGATCTAATTCTTATTATTCTAATAATAAAAATAAAATCTATATAAATTAAATCAAATTTAATTTATCCTGATTTAGGATAATCCTATTACCTGTTTGATGATCCTATAAGCAGCGAAAGATTCTAGATCTAGCCACGCAAGTGCCTGGCCTCTACCGGTATCCACTCAAACTGGATCTGAAGATCCTCTTCTTCTCTATCACATCTCCAAAAATTAGATCTGAATCTGATTTGGAGGATCTTCAAAATAACTTTCGAAGATCAACAGTTGTCCTTTGCAGCAGCACAGCATTCTAGCTTTCTGTCGCCTTTCTCTCATCTAGATTGCACCAACTTAAGTCCTAAACTACTTTGGGTGTGGAGAGGAGAGGGAGAAGATGGGCTTGGCATGGAGGAGGGGAGAGAGGCAGCCCTTGGTCGTGGGAATTATTCTAATATATCTTTGAGTTGGGCGTAGGGTCTTATTTATAGACTATGCGTGATCCAACTCCTCTTCTTCCCAACCAATCATAATTCTTTGTGAAATCAGATCTAAATCTGATTGGTGAAAATAGAGTCCCTTGGATTCATCCTTAGATGGCCCCTAAGACCAGTCAAACTTGGTTCTTAGGAGGAGTCTATTTGGAATCCAAAAAGGAGATGGAGTCCCTGTCCAATAAGGACTCTTGGGCGCCTCATGCTTGGGCGCATGCCACCCTTGGCATGCGCCCTCCTCCTTGCTAGCTTCTAGTAGGGGGACAAGCCCCCACCAGCTCTTCAATAGGTGCGTGACACATGGACAGAAGTCAAAGTATCAATGATCAATATTTGATTAGTCAAAGGTCAACTTTTGACCAAAGTCAAAGGACGAGAAATGGCAGGTGATCAAAAATGGCAGGTATTATCTTACAAAATAAGACAACCCTTTTCTGATCTGGATAGGCTCCAGTCAAACCAAGTGAAGGCCTCTGATCGAGCACAAACTCCTTTGGCTCAGTCAGGATAACTATTTATGATAGTAAAAGAAGAACGTTAGGTTCAATCGAGTGCTAGCATGATTTCCTTGAACCTAATTGAATCTCATTCAGATCAATTGAACTAGATCAGTTCAATTGATGATCACTAGATTCAAACCCTTATTTGTGTGACCCAGTTAGGTTCAGTTCTGTATAGTAATGGGATATGTCATGATCTCTATCATTGACATCATCGAAACTCCTTTCGATGGATCAGAACTTTTCTGATTCGAACAGCTAGAATGATCGATCATCTAAATCATTCTAATTGCTCCCAAAATCCATCAGTGACACCTAGCAGTATATGGTGGCAACCCATCAGAGCTAAATGCGAACCTCTTGGTGCAGCTACCTGTGTGATTAAGTTCTTCTATCTTGAGCTCTGATCAGATTAGGGTTAAGGTAAACTCGTCAAACCCTAGTTTCTATCATATGATGTAATCATTTGATTCAAGTCCGATGTGAAAATCTAAATAGAAACTCTTTCTATTATTTCACTCTATCATGGCCATGGGCTTCTGGACTTGATTCTCATGATCATCATAGGGCTGCTCCTCTACCACCGAGGTAGATAGATTCTATCTTGATGCAATCCAATTCCTACAATGAACATGCTATAGCCAACATACACCTCAGTATTCCGAATGGCTAGGAGATTGAGTTACGGTGTAGTCAAACTATAACACCCATAAGGTGAATTATCGATGTACCTTAGGTCAAAGAAACAGATACACCACTACAGCATCGAGTCAATCATTGACGAGAAGGTAGACTTCCTAATGATTACTCGAGGTGGTCATGCTCAGTGCCCTCATTCTCTAACGAGTACCTGTACTCTCACTCTGATATCTCCACATCGTAGACTCAAGACTCATCTACTAAAGAGAAGCAATTGTATACCAACCTTCCGGATCAATCACCATCCTTATGATGATCCTATGGTTGGAAGCATTTTATGAGTTAATAATGATTATTCGTGTCTTAAATTTTCAGCTTTTGAAAATATGAATTATCATTACCATTAACTCAAAGGATGTATCACAGACACTAAATACACACGATAGAAAATAACCCATTTTATTGATTATAGTCAAAATTATAATTTACCCCTAGGAGTATATTACAAGTGTCAGCCAATTCTGGCTTCTAGGGCACATATATCTAACAATCTTCCACTTATTCTAAAGTTAATTGGCTACAAGTCTAAGTTCCATCTTCTCAAGGTGGGCTTGGATCTTCTGCTGGCCCAACGGCTTTGTAAGTGAATCTACCATATTATCTGCAGAGTCGACTCTCTTGACCTCGATGTAACCCTTCTCGAGGTAATTGCGGTTGAGGTGGTATCGCCACTCGATATGCTTGGATTTTTTATGAGACCTCGGCTCCTTAGCAAGGGCTATGGTGCCATTGTTGTCGCAGTACAGAGGAATGGCATCTGTTGGTATTACTTTGATTTCTACAATAAACTTCTTATACCAGAATGCTTCCATCGCAGCCTCTGATGCAGCGATATGTTCTACTTCCATGGTGAAATCTGCTATCACGGTTTGCTTGAAACTCTTTCAGCTGACAGCACTACCATTGCACACAAACAGACTCCCAGATGTCGACTTTCGATCATCTACATTGGACATGAAATTCAAGTCTGTGTATCCCTGGACTTGGAGTTCTCCATTACTAAAGACCAACATCATATCCTTAGTTCTTCTTAAGTACTTAAGGATATATTTCACAGAAGTCCAATGTTCTTCACCTAGATTTGACTGATATCTGCTTGTGACACTCACAGCATGGGCTATATCAGGTCGTGTACATAGCATGGCATACATGAGGCTCCCTATTGCAGAAGCATAAGGAATCTTGCTCATGCGTTCTATTTCCTCAAGTGTGCTAGGGAACATCTTCTTGAAAAGATGAATACCATGTCTGAAGGGTATTAATCCCCTCTTAGAGTTTTCCATACTAAACCTCTTTAGTACTTTCTCTATGTACATCTTCTATGAAAGTCCTAGCATCCTATTCGGTCTATCCCTATAGACCTTAATTCCTAGAATAAAGGATGCTTCACCTAGGTCTTTCATGGAGAATTCTTTGGACAATCATATTTTGACTATCGTCAACATGGGAGTATCATTTCCAATAAGGAGGATGTCATCCACGTACAATATGAAAAAGACAACAGCGCTCCCACTAATCTTTTTGAAGACACATGGTTCTTCTTCATTTTTGATGAAACCAAATATTTTGATCACATCATTGAAATGAGTGTTCCAGCTCCGAGATGCTTGCTTAAGTCCATATATGGACCTTTGCAGCTTGCAAATCTTGTAATCAGTATCACTGGATGTAAAACCTAGCGACTGTTCCATATAGATATCTTCCTCAAGATATCCATTTAAGAATGCTATTTTCATGTCCATTTGTCATATTTCATAACCGAAATAGACTGGAACAGCAAGCAATATGCGGATGGATTTTAGCATAGCCACTGGAGAAAAGGTATCCTGATAGTCAATGTTTCATGTTGACTATAACCTTTTGCCACTAGTCTAGCCTTAAATGTCTCCACATTCCCATCTACACCAATCTTTCTCTTGAAGATTCATTTACACCCAATAGGTACTATACCTTCTGATGGATCTACCAAGGTCCAGACTTGGTTTGAGTGCATTGAGTCAATTTCTGACTACATTGCCTCTAGCCATTTCTCGGAGTCGACATCTGATATCGCCTCATTGTAGGTTTTGGGATCATCACCATGAGCACCATTATCTATGAGGAACATTTTCTCTGCTTCTGAAATAATAACTAAGTATCTTTCAGGGGGACGAAAAACTCTTTCCGATCTACAAGGTGGAGGAGGTAGTGTTCTTATTGGCTCAACCTGATTTGGTTCTAATTGGTCCTTAGCTCGTTGTATTCATGAGACTTTCTCATCAAGCTTAATCTACTTTCCAATGTCGTGTCTTGAATAAACTATTTTTCAAGAAAGATGGCATGTCGACTCACAATTACATTATGGTCTTTTGGAATGTAGAAATAGTATCCTAATGACTCTTTAGGATATCCTATGAATCGAGCTCTGAAGGACCTAAACTCTAACTTGTCCGCTTGTTGTCTTTTGACATGAGTCGAACAATCCCAAATTCTGAGATGACTCAGACTTGGTTTCTTACCGTGCCATATCTCATACGGTGTGGTAGGAACGGTTTTAGAGAGAACCCTATTTAGTAGATAAATTGAAGTTAACAATGAGTATCCCCAAAGAAAATCAGGAAGGTCTGTGAAGCTCATCATGGATCGGACCATATCCAATAGAGTCCGATTTCTCCATTCTGAAATTCCGTTGAGTTGAGGTGTTCCTGGTGGAGTCCATTGAGAGACTATGCCATTTTTCTTGAGATAGTCTAGGAATTCCTCGGCTAAGGTATTCACCTCCTCGATCTGATCGAAGAATCTTAATGGATTTTTCAGTTTGTTTTTCTACTTCATGTCTGAATTCTTTGAACTTTTCAAAAGCTTCAGACTTGTGTCTCATAAGATACACATACCCATACCTAGACAGATCATCGGTAAAGATAATGAAGTAGACAAAATTGCCTCTAGCTGGTACATCAAATGGGCCGCACACATCAGTATGTACTAGGGCAAGGAGATCTGTGGCCCTTTCCCCATGTCCAATAAAAGAGAGTTTAGTCATTTTGCCTTGAAGACAAGATTCACAAGTTGGATATGACTCGAAAGTCAATGGACTCAATAGCCCATTTTTCTCCAATTTGTTGATCCTATCTTCTGCTATATGACCTAATCTCAGGTGCCATAGATATCTATCATTTGGACTATCCCTAGGTCATTTGGCATTCACGTTTTGCTTGATAGTTAGAATAGATACATCAATATATAGCTAATAAAGATCGTTAATAAGAAAATCATTTGCAATTTTATTTCTTTCATAAAGAATGTTACAATGGTCCTTAAAGAAGGTAATCACATAGCCTTCTAGTGCTAAGCATGAAATAGAAATCAAATTCCTGCTAGCTGCAGGCACATAATAACAGTCTTTCAAAACTAAGTCTAAACCAGATGGTAATCGAAGAGGATATGTTTCCCACCGCTACTGCAGCAACTCTTGCTCCATTATCGATGCATAGGATCATGTCTCCATCCCTCAGCCTCCTGCTATCCTCAAGATCCTGCATGGAAGTGCACAGATGAGCACTAGAACCAGAGTCAAGCACCCAACTGGATGCAGAAGAAATCGTAAGGTTAGACTCAATAACGAGCATACCTCCAGAAGGACCTTCCTTCTTGTTCTTCAGGGTGGCTAGGTAAGTAGGGCAGTTCCGCTTCCAATGGCCATCGCTATTGCAATGGAAATACTTTTCTTTGACATCGGCCTTCTTCTTCGACTCTGCCTTCTTCTTCTTTCCTCCTTCCACCTTCTGCTTTTTTGCAGACTTCTTTTTTCTTTTCAGAAGACTTTCTTTTGGAAGAAGTCCATTCTATAGCAAGAACTGAGCCTTTAGAACCTTTCATAGAAAGCTCAGCGGTGACCAGCATGTTCATTAATTCGGCCAAGGAATTTTGAAGTTTATGCATGTGATAATTCATGATGAATTGCCCATATGCATCAGTCAAGGATTGCAGAATAATATCGTTCTACAGATCCAAGTCTAACTTCACACCAAGCTTCTCAAGCTCTTCCAAGTCCTTGATCATCATCAGATAGTGATCTTGGACTGACTGCCCATCGCACATCTTAGCCTTAAAAAGTCATTTCGTGACTTGATATTTGGCTGCACGACTCTATTCACCAAACATCTCCTGCAGGTAAGCCAACATTTGGCGAGCAGTCCCGATATCTTCATGTTGGCACTGGAGCTCATCAGACATCGAGCCCAACATGTAATATCTAGCCTTATTATCTTCGTCTATCCATTTTTTCAGAGATGCTCTCTGTTCAGTGGATGGATGGGCTGGTAAGGTGGGAGGGTCCTGATCCAATACATGGGTTAACTTCTCGAAATCCAAAATGATTTTATAGTTCCTGAGCCAATCTTTATAATTGAATTTGGTCAATCTATGTGTGTCCAGGATACGTGCCAATGGGTTGGATGCAGATATTTTTTTGTAGAGAGTCAAAGATTCTAGTTAGATACTATAATTATGACTTGATAAATTTATTTAAAAATTTTATTTTTAAATAAATTAGCTCTCACTATTTTTTTGGATCCCTACACTCTCTCTGTAGAGATGCAAAAATCTTCATGATTAATGATTTCTAGTGGGTGGTGCGGTCTCACCAACTAACTCATCACCTCACCTAATAATTATTGATGATGGATTAGCCAATGAGTGAACAACTCTTGTTCAATGATTCTTTAATCATGATGCACCCAAACTTGATCTCTAATTCATGAATCTCATCGTATCCAGAATATTGATCCACTCCTTAGTTAAGTCAGACCCACCATTTGCACAGACTGGATTCCTAATTGAGTCTCTCACCGTATCTAGAATATTGAGCTCAATTCATCCTCCACCCCATAGCATCCAATGCCTAATAGACATGGTTGCGTCTTCTCGGTGCAACTGAGCCACTGTATCCAGTCAAGAACAATCAACCCCGAAAAGGGTCTGCATATCTACAATGGTGGAAGACCTCAGACTTAATCTTTTCTTAGAGAGAATTGATTCAGGTCTCATTAAACTAGACTTGTCATAGT